>JAGKTI010002088.1:24274-55726 GCA_018397915.1 Birgus latro
CTCCAACATCCACTGCCCGACCTTGTATCTCTTTTATAACCCCATCCATATACAGATTGAACAACCATGGAGACATGACACATCCTTGTTTCAATCCAACCTTCAAATGGAAAGATTCACTCAGTTTGCCATCCACACGCACTGCAGCCTTAGCACCCTCATACATACTCTTCACTGCCTTCAACAACTTCCCATCCACTCCATATATTCTTAATACCTTCCACAAACCTTGTCTATCCACCCTGTCATATGCTTTCTCCAGATCCATGAAGGCTGCATACAACTTCTTGCCCTTCTCTAGAAACTTTTCCACTAAGGATCTAAGAATGAATATCTGGTCTACACAAACTCTTCCCTTCCTAAAACCTCCTTGTTCTTCTCCTACTAATTCCTCAGTAATTTCCCTAACTCTGTCAATAAGTATCCTACCATATACTTTTCCTATTACACCGAGAAGGCAAATGCCCCTATGATTACCACACACTGCTTTTTCCCCTTTTCCTTTGTACAGAGGAATAAGTATACCTGACTTCCAATCCTCCGGGACTCTACCCTCCTCCCAAGCCAATCTGCACACCTTCCACGTCCATTCAATTACTATTTCTTCCCCATGCTTCAGCATTTCACCACACACTCCATCAATTCCTGGGGCATCTTCTCTTCACCCCACACACCACCTCACATGCTGCACAGATTTCTTCTGTGAATACCTTTCACACACCTTCCACGTCCCCCATCTGCTCCAATCTATATTTACCCAGTCGTTCCTCCAGTTCCCTTTTTTATTCAGCCTTTATTCCATCCTCTTGTAACTTTTCTACCCTCCTTGTAACAAATACTTCCTCCTGCCCTTCCCTTCTTCTCTTCCTTCATCTTGTTTGTATTCTGATTCTGGCCACCACCAAGTGGTCGCCTCCACAATGGTAATGCAATTGGATCCACTGTTCTTAGCTTGCTGTTTCCGTTTTGCTGTTGCATACATAAGCTAAGCAGTGGACCATGGCACTTTATTTTCCGAATTCACCGGGTGATTTCAAAAGGCGTCGGTGGTGTGGATAAAACAACATCAGCGCCACCCTGGGCCCTTGGCGGCTGTTCAGGGTGACCAGATTTAGCATAATTATGCTAATTTTAGCATATTTTTCCAGAAAATTGTGTTTAGCATAAAATTTAGCATGTTATCAAATCTAGCATATTTTTAGCATAATCTAATAAGCTTAGGACAATTTTTAGCATGATTATAATAATTTACCACTCGTGGCTAGCGGTAGTTTCTGGACTGAAGACCAGGATACATGTTTAATATAATATGATTAATGGTAACTGTGAAAGTCCATACTTTTAACGAACCTAGAGCAGGAAATCACGGGCTTTGGAGAAGGGTAGACGTGTACTGTACAGGTCCACAGGCGTTGGGCCAGGGACCCAGGGTGGCGCCGTGGCTGACTAAAGTCAGTTATTCAGTTGAGTCTGTGGATGCCGTCTGTTCAGGCTGCGGCAGGTTCAGTGCCCATCATTTCTCTACTGCTTCAGTGCCTCCTGTAGGTTGCAGTGCTTAAGTGCGAAGTGTGGTAGGAAGAGTTTCAACTTATGTTGCACAAATATTTGTCAAATAAACTTTTAGAACCTGAGTAATTATTTATGTTAATGTTCTTCTTTCATAATTATACGAATGCATACTGTAGAAATAATACTATATTAATCATAAAATATAACAGAAACCGAACGTATTAAGAGCAACAACAGATTTAGCATTATTTTTGCCAATCTAGCATAATTTCAGCTACTGTCTAGCATATTTCCGCTAGAGAAATCTGGTCACCCTGCCTCTGTTACACAAACTACGTGGTGCTAACTTTGGGAAAGCCGCTCCATACTATAGAGCTCGGTGTTGGCAACACTGTTTTCTACTTCGTTTTTTGTAGTATAAAATATTCAGGTAACAATCAGTGTTGCATACTGTACTGAAATTTCCACCTGAAGGTCGTGACTTTGTAAGAAGACCGTTATAATCGCCACGCCCGTGTGGTTAAGTTCTACCAGATAGTTACAGTATGTAACCGACTGCGAATGTTATTGTACACATATATAGCCAGACGCCTTACTCGCGTAAGGGGTGACAGACCGAGTTATTTTACAGGAAGGGGCATAAACCCGCTGCCAACCCACTTGCTGACACGTTGGGAACACGTATTGGTTGGTTATTATGGTTACCACCCAGCGCAATAAATGGTTTCCTGACCTACAAGAAATCATTAGCCATGGCACTCAACGTAAAATAACCTGAAAAGCAAAGAAGAGTAATAAGAACAACAGGAAAAACGGGAGAAATAGGAAGAAAGGAGGGCAGACACAGAAAAAGTGTGATAAAGGTGAAGAAAGAAGTAGGCAATACTACATCAAGTGAGTGGATGATGGTCTTACTGCAGGATGTATATTTAGTTATATTTTTAAAATTAATGGTTGAATATATAATCTCTTGCTTTTTTTTTAATAAAAACTAAAAAATTGAATAGACATTATGAGTTTGCATGCAGTTGTAAATGTTTGGAAGAGTAGCAGTATATATCTTGGGGTCCTTATTTTTACTTTGAAAAATATTGGTATAATCAGCTGTATCGAAATGTTATGATTGTGAGAAACATGGAGGGCTTAGCCTTAGAAGTAGGAGGAATATGGAGGTTATCAAACTGGAAGCCTGCACTGTGTAGTCTAATGCAAAGGTACATTTACCCCTCCTACATTTCCCTAATCATTGGATTAATACTCACTTGGTTGGTAGACAGGCACATATTATTATCCATCTGTGGGTGATAATATGCACTTTAGCCCCCTATTCCTGATTCAGGCAAATGGCTCCAATGGTGAAGGGGGGTCAAAGGGAAGTGAATGGACTTTGGCATTAGACTACATGACAGCTAGTACAGTTTCACCTGTGAAAGTAGCTATCAATGTGTCTTGCTCAGGAGGTGAACCACTTGTTCCTGAATTCAGAATTTGGTTTTGATAATGTTAAGATTTTGTGCTTAAATATTGGTCTCTAACTATACCTAGACTTCCTGAAGAGCACCTGCATGTACAGTTATTATTTAACTGTTGGTCAGCAGTTTCTATTAAGCATTATTACAGTGGAGTTAGCATGATAACATAGCACTCTCCTTATCCGTTTATACTAAGTTAACCACTTTGTGACAGCACACTGTTGGTATAGCCTGCAGCATTCAGGTAAAAGGTGAAAAGTTAAATCTCATTTAGTACCATAGGCGGGTCCTGTTACACGAGTGGGTTATGATAATGAAGGACTGCTTGGATAGTGGAAACTCATATAATGGTTTGGGGAAAATAAAAGGATGTGAAACTTGTATTACAGAGTACATAACTTATGGGAAAAATAGGGTTAGGTTCACTTCTCCAAATTTGGGTCTAAATTGCCCAATCTCAGATCATTGATTTCTCATATAGCAGGTGCTCGTTATGATGGGACTCGCCTGTATTTGTTATTTCTGCGGAATTTGTATCATAAATGTATTTCCTGGTACACAGTTATGGAACTTACCAATAATCCCTATCATAGTGTTTTCCATTTTCACTAATGGAAGCTTGCATCCATTTTGTTGTTCATTTATCCTGCAGATGTGCATTTTATATATATACTGTAGATAGATAAATAAATAGATAGATTTGTATTAATATGGGGACCTTTTGCAGAGGTGCGTCAGGAGGCTGTCAAAGAAGCCCTGGCGCAGTACCAATCTCGGCCGAAGAATCTTCCTCTTCCGTCCAAACGCTCTTCTGTTATGACTGCCAGATCGCCTGACAGACGCCACCATGACTCAGGTAAAGTTTAGCTACACACTAGAGAGAGTGTTAGTCCAGCATGTGAATAGGAAGGCAATTTTTCACACACCGCTGGTTAATTGGTAATGTTATGAAATGTCTTCAAACTTTGCCTAAAAGTTGCATTTGAGAGTGCAACAATGGGATATCCACTTTTGCCCTTGATGGATCATCTTGTGCATTACAACTAACGAATTTGAACAGATTTTACTGAAATGGTGATACTTCCCCTTAGTACAGGTGTAGAGCTCAAAATTTTGGCTCTTATGAAATGATGAGAAATTTTATTGAATCCAGTCTAACAAATCCGCCGCTTCAGTCACTAGTATAATGATAGAAATGTTTAACTCTTACGAAATGATGAGAGATAACATATCACACCGCTAATGACACAATGTGATGCTAAGAAATTTTGACTCACCGTATGAAACAGTTTTAAAGGGTAGGCTGCCACCACCCAGCGTATGCTGGGAATTTATTCCACCAGGAGAGAAAGAAGAAGACTTCTGGGGCCTTGCGAATAAGAAAACTAGGGAAGCGTGTACTTTTAAAGAGCGTGTGAGTAATCAGATATTAGCACACCTTGAGGGCCACTCAGCCTCACGATTAAAACTCCTTAGGGAATAATAAATAGACTTAAACTCATTGAAAACTTAACCTAATATTTACTAATTCTAAACATCGCTCATCGCTCATTTTTGAAGGCTCCAACATGCTTGCATGTGTCGGCCTTGGTCACCTAATGGCGGCTCTCCATGCTGCTCGATCTCTGGCAGCCTCCCTATTCAGTCCCTTAACCCTTAAGTCACATTTAATGACCTCATCCCATGTCTTTCTCGGTCTACCCCTCCCCCAATATTAACACCTCTCACCCTCTGTACCCAATTATCCTCTCCCATCCTCTCCACATGTCCAAACCACCTCAGCCTGCCTCTCCTCATCACAACACCAATACACTCCAGTCCCATCCTACCTCTCAACTCTTCTATCGTAAGCCCAGGCCCCCCAGGCCTTGCACGCAGGGACGCACTGCACATCCACCTAATCATTGTCATTTCTGTACGTTTGAACCTGCGAATATCTTCTTCCTTTACTGCCCAGGTCTCACTACCATACAGCATCACACTCCTAACACATGCTGCATACAAAGACCCCTTAGCACGTAAGGAGAGTCCTCTCAATGTCAGGAGAGGCAACAGCTCCCTGAACTTCTTCCAACCACTTCTCACTCTAGCAACCGAGCTAACTCCAGCCCCACCTCCGGCACCTAACATGTCTCCCAAATAACAAAACTCCTCCACACACTCAAGAGACTCACCTGCAAGTTCAACCCTCTCACGCCTAACAATCTCCTCCTGCTCTCCCCGACACACCGCACACATGAAATCAGCATTATCTCGCAGTCTACCTCTAATACCACTACATCTCTTGTGCACCCACTTATCACAGACACTGCACAAGATGGAATTACTTCCCACACCTTTGTGGCAAACTGCACATGGCCACTCTCCCTCTCCTCTGATTGTACCGCCACCAACCCTAGATATCATCACTTTTGTTTTATCTGCATTTACCCTTAAGCCCTTGTGCCCCATACCATCTCTCCACTTCTTAAATCTTTCCTCAACCTCCCCTTCATTCTCAGCAATCAGCACCAAATCATCAGCATACAACATCTCCCATGGGAGTCCATCTCTGAAGTCACGTGAGAGGGCTTCAAGCACCATGATAAACAACAAGGGACTCAAAACTGACCCCTGATGCACACCAACATTCACGGGAAACTCATCACTCAAAGCTCCATTCACCCTTACCTGAGTGTGAGCACCCACGTACATGGCCATAACCACCCTAACCAGCCACTCTTCCAACCCTAGCTTTCTCATTGCCCACTTCACCACCTCTCTAGGGACTCTGTCAAAGGCCTTTTCCAAATCAACAAAAACAAAATACAATTCCCTTTTCTTTCCAATATATTTTTCCTGAAGCTGTCGAACAATGAATATGGCATCAGTGGTCCCCCTGCCTGGCATAAACCCAAACTGCATCTCATTGATATTCACTCTTTCTCTAATCATACCTTCTAGAACTCTCTCCATTACTTTCATTATCTGATCTAAGAGCTTTATACCTCTGTAATTTCCCCTTTCCAGGGCATCACCCTTCCCTTTGTACACATTTACAATTACACTTTTCAGCCAATCATCTGGGACAACACACTCATATATAATCCTATTTATCAGGTCAGTGACTAACCTCACCCCAATATCTCCTGAGGCCTTCAACATTTCGGCAGTCAACCCAGACACACACAATGTGATACAATAAAAAGAAACAAGATAATTAGATCAAATTAAACATAGATTACTTTACAGACTATGAATTACTGGGAACTGAAAGATAAATTCTTCTTCACACTGAGATTAATACCAGACAGATTAAATATAATAGGGATCAATAATTGCAAGAATATAAATTCCCACAGCTGAGTAAATTCCCGGGATTAACCCCTACATAATGCAGATAAAACATATTTAGAGATTCAAGGTTACACTTACATTACACTTTATACTAACTTATACTACACTCATACTAACATACTACACTTATATTAACTTATACAATACTTATACTAACATAAATTATACTTAAATTACCCTTTAAATTATGGCATTGCACAAGTACTGTTATGAGTATATATTATAGTGCACTCTTAACCTTGTAGTAGTCACCAATGGGCAGCGTAAAATTCACAAGAAAACTAACTTTCCTTTACACTGTAACATACCATACACACAGAAACAACCAGGATTTATTTACAAACGGGGATCCTTATAAACTCACAAAACAGATATAAGAATGAGTTATTTTCTTGCTAACCAGATTACAGTAAGTGGAAGCTACGAGCTCACAGCCTGAGGAACTAGGAGAACTTGGTAATACAGTATTATAATCCACACCAGTATTATATGGAGAGGTGAACCAAAAAGAGGAAATGGTGCACAGTCTTTGTGTTTTGTAATGAAAGTGAACAAGTATGTCTGCACAGATGTGTCTAGTGATGCACTGAGTTTAGTAGGAAATGCATCCTGAATGTGTCAAGTGAAAACCGTGTACAATTGTGTCCAAAATGTGTCTCGCTAGTTCTGCACACATTATACAATATAGTAGTTTACTCTGCCTCCTAGAATTAACAAGCCAATAATCCATCTTAAGTGCAAAATACAGCCTGTCACAAACAAAGGCAGCTGTAATTATCAGTCACAAGCTAACACATCCCACTCTAGCCAATGATCTCCAGTCTTTCAAATGCAGTGTGTCCAGGCATCTCGAAATGAATTGAACGGATCTTGAATTTAGCTCTCTTTTGTATTGTTTTTGTTTTTTTCTTGGAAGGAATGGTTTGTGGGCTCCTGGCCTTTGGTTCCTTCTTTTTTTTCATTAAAAAAAAAAATAGTTAAGAAGGTGGAGCTGGTCAGTCTTTGATGAACACTCTCACTGGCTCTTCTTACAGTAGTATATGGGAAATTGCAGTGTTATTTTGCCCAGAAACAGAATACAGTAAGACCTCACTATAACGGACTAATTGGGGCCCAAGCCAGTCTGAAAAATGCGAAATTCCGATAAAAGCGACATCCGGACTTACCCCTGCTAATCCGGACTTTTTCCGATATATCAGACATTAGTCCGGATTGCATCAGTGGTTTTCACCACCATTGCAGTATTGTACTGTGTTATACCTTCACTACATTAATCAAATGGTATAATAATTCTGTACTGTGCACTGAAAAACATGTCTTTTACTTGTCTTATTGTGGTGAACATAGCTGAAGTGGTCAGGCAGTCCAGACTGCTTTCTGGCTTTATCGGACTTTTTCCGATATATAGGAGTTTAGTCTGGTAGCTCCTCAAGTCCGATAAAAGCGAATTCCGGTCTATTGAAGTCCGTTATATCGACGTTTTACTGTATAAACAAAAATGCTTTAGTGATCTTTAAGCCTTTCTGACAGCTGCCTAAAATAGCAGATAATTAGTGAAACCATAATTTCTCCAACTCGGCAGATAAGGAAACCCGAGAGAGTTAAGCACAGACACTTGAAAAAATGATTTAGTATTCATGGTCACTTGTCTTATCTTCCTACTTTATGTTCACCTCTTCCACTTCCAGTCATTTCCACTTGCTCCATCTCCACTCCACTGGGTAACCACACCAGTGACACCTCCCTTCCTGAGGAAAAAAATTTACCAAGGGGAAATTTCTGGGTATTGTCCAAAGTTAAATCCTGGACAGGTAATCTGCTAGAATGTTAGTAATGTCTTTTACATTTGGAACATTTAGAGAGTATTCTTGGAGAAATGGGGCCCAGTGGGTCAGTATGAAATGTTTGTCTTTAAGTGGGGAAAAAAATTTTGGAGGGCGGTGATTAATGCATACCACCACATTACCTAACCCTGGACCATAAATTGAAAAGTGTTGCAGAGCAAGTATAAGTGCAAGGAGTTCTTTCTCAATAACTGAATAATTTTTCTGGGCCTTATTGAATTTTTTGCTAAAATAACACAGGCATCTCAAAACCTTGATGATTATTCAGGAGCAAAACTGTGCCTGCCCTTAGGCCACTGGCATCAACAGCTGATTTGTCATCATCATCATTATCTGGACCTCCTTTCCCAACATACGGCAGAGTGATTTAACCCCGTAACTACGGGTTGTCACTGTGGTGACGCTCGGTCGCAATGGATCAAACCGCGGGGCGTCACTTTTGTGATTTTGTGTTGTTTTGAATTCACCTGGGCTTTCAAGTGGTGAATTGTATCATCTATCAGTCCAGTGTCCAGCAATAGTCAGGGCTGCTAATGTCATCAGTACTCCCATCCATTGTTGACAATTTAGCCATTTTCCCCCATTTTAGACTCCCCTCCCTACCTCCCCTCCATTACCTTCTCGTGTCTGCTCAGCCGCTCTGTGCTACGCAAATCTTCCCCGGATTTTTCTACTGATTTCTTCCATTGAAATGAGCCTTATGCCCTATCCTTTTACAAAATGATATATATATATAAAAAAAATAAGGTAATTGATAGTGCCATACACCTGGAATTGGCTAATTATCACTTGGCAGCATCCCACGTGCACTCGTTCGCTAATTTCCCCGGCATTTTACCCCTTGAAATATGCCGTATGACCTATTTTCGTAATATAAATACAGTAATCTCTTTACTTTCCAGACGACCACTATCCGGTTACCTCACTGTTCAGACATTGTAGGCTGATGGCCGAAGCTCAAAATACTCAAAAATTCCAAAAACCCAGAAAAAATCTTATTTTTTTTTTACCGCGTCAACGCCGACCAGCTGTGTTTTCGCGCCGCCCGCCTCTGCCCGCTCTCCTCTCATATCCCGCTCAGCTGTCGGTTTGTGAAAACGCTGTCATCATGGCTCCTCAAGTGGTTGCTTTTGTGGTGATCCCCTACCTCCTGCAGGGTTTGCTGCTGCTCTGCACCTTCTTCATCATGTGTGTGATGATGGCCCCACTGCCTGAGAAGAGGAAGAGAGTGGTGTTGACTCTGGAGAAGAAGCAGGAGATATTGGGGAAGGTGGACGCCGGGTGGCCGACATCACGGATCCTACGTGAATTCAACCTCTCTCTCTCTACTTTGTTTGATATCAAGAGGTCCCGAGACAAACTCCACCAGTACACGGCTGACTTCGCTTCGAAAACCAGACGAAACGTGGAGAGGAAAATTATGTTTACTCCTAAGTATGCAGGCATTGACCATTCCACGCTCATCTGGCTTCGACAACAACGTGCTGCTGGTGTGTTGGTATGTGGAATGGAGCTGAAAGCTGCTGCCGAAAAATTCGCAAGGCTTCACGACACCCCAGACTTCAAGGCATCTGAAGGTTGGCTCTTCGCGGTTACGGCACGGACTTATCAGTTGTACTGCCCATGGTGAAGCTCTGGACGCCAACGACGAGGGAATAGAAGAGTTTCGGCAGAAGGTGAAGGGCTTGATTGACAGGGAGGGCCTCACTCTCGGTCAAGTCTACAACGCTGACGAAACTGGACTATTCTATCGTTCAGTGCCCACAAACAAGCGTATACCTGGCCACAAGCTTTCCAAGCAACGTGTGTCTGCTTTGTGCTGCACCAATGCTAACGGCATGCACCGCCTCAAGCCCGTTATTGTTGGACGTGCAAAGCAGCCTCAGTGCCTTTGTGGGTTAATGGATGTCCTTCCTGTCATGTGGTATCATTCTCTGAAGGCTTGGTTCACAACCAAAATCTTCAGAGATTGGTTTCACCAACATTTTGTGAAGGAGGTCATTGATTATCAGACGGAGACACTGAAAATCCCACGCAGCCAGGTAAAAGCCTTCCTGATTCTAGACAATGCACATACACATCCGTCTGAGAAGGAGTTGGTGGCTGAGAATGGCCGCATTAGGTGTCTGTTTTTGCCACCTAATTCGACTGCTTTCATCCAACCAATGGACAAGGGAGTGATTGTGGCAACAAAGAGGCTGTACCGACGGAGGTTTTTGGACGAGGTGATGGTTGTCTTCGAGGACAAGGATGAGCATAGGGAAGGACGAGACACGCAAGGACATCAGACTGTGGAACCCCTTCGCCGCTACAACCTCAAGTCTGCTCTCTACAACTGGGCCAGTGCATGGAAGGAAGTCTTTGTCAAAAGACTCTAGAAAATGATTGGTCTCGTCTGCTTCATGGAACTGACGAGGTGAATGATTTTCTAGGTTTTGAGGTGGATGACTTCCATGCAAGACTTCGTGTGAGTGGAGACAATGTGGATGTCGACGAAGTGCGTGAGTGGTTGGATGATGACGAGGGCAATCCTGGGTATCAGATCATGTCTGACATCGAGATCGCATCTGTTGCCGGTACGAGTACCCAGCAGGAAAATTCCGACGAGGACAGCAACGATGATGCGGACTCCTCATGGCTCGTCACTACTCCAGCCATCCCCAAGCTGAGCGCACTCTGGGAATATGTGGAGTTCGTCCTGGACTTCCTAGAACACCCGGACTGCGACAGGGAGATGGGGCCCTTAGGACTTGTGGAGGAAGTGCAAGCTTTCAGGCAGCACATAATTAATTGTCAGAATCGTCGTTGTTTGCGTCAATCAACCATTGACGTCTTTTTCAGGCCCATCACCCCCGCCATGCTCAGCCCTCGCTCCACACCATTGCCTCACCAAGACAGGCCTTCAAGCTCCGAGCCACAGCCCAGCACATCGGCCACGGTGGAGTCACCACTGGATGTGAGTTTGTGGCTGTCTTCAGTCCTCTGCGGTGGGTAGTGTGTCACCACGTCCCACCCACGAGCCCCTAGGCCGCCGCCTCCGTCAGCTCCTCTTGGACTCTGACAGCGACTAAGTATCAAGGACTCGCCACTAGACCGCACGGGAATTTACAGTGATGTGAAGTGACGTGCAGTGCACTGAAGTGATGTGATGCAAGATTGTTAGTGTTATGGGAAGGGAAACGTTGTGGGGAGTGCTGGTGAGTGTAAAGTGCAGTGGAAGTGCCAAGGATTCTATGAATTTCTGGAGGTGCCTCAGGTGCTCCTTTATTATTGTCAGAGTCTGGGAGGACGGAGTGGGTTATACATCAGGACGACGGCAGCATTCTCGTAAGTACCCTAACTTCATCAAAAATCCTTGTTTTGTTCTTCCCATATCATTAATCTCATACATAGTCTGTGTGAAAGATGATTTCCATAATGATTTTTTTGTCTAACCTTTTTTCAGCATGCTGTAAAGTGGTAAAAAATTCCCATAAATGTAAATCATAAATTCCTGTTATCAATTTATTTTTTCATGCATTGTTACCACTAGTATTAAAGTGCACAAGCTGTGAACAAGGTGAATCAGTGAGGGAGGCTGCAAGATCAGTGAAGTTCAGGACAAAACATATATAGTACCCTACCATACCCAAGAATGGGTGCAACTCTTATTTTTAGGTTGGGAGGAGTTGACGATGGCATGAACTTTAACATCAGGTGGGCTCACTTGGCCTAATCCTACCATATAGCCTAGGTACTGTACTTTATCCTTTACAAATTCACATTTAGTTAATTACTAAATTAGCTGAGGACAGTCACAACAGCAAAGCATCTATTTGGTTCAAGTGTTCCTCCCAGGAGTTACTGAAAACAACCACATTATATAAGTGACACATCCCCTAAGATCACTTGTGAGATCATTCATCATCCTCTGGAAGGTGGCAGGGGCATTCTTCATACCGTAGGGCATGACTTTACATTTAGAGTTTTTGCCACCGACCACAAAACAGGAAATTTCTTGGGCCCTTCCTGTAAGTTGGACTTGTCAATATCCCTTCATCAAATCTAATTTAGTTATAAACTTTGCACTTCCTATAGCATCTACACAGTTATCCACTCAAGGAAGTGGGTGGGTGTCAGTCAATACAAAAACGATATGACCCACCGGGTTTTGGGACCACTATAATCAAGGAGCACCACTTGCTCTGACAGGGCTCAGTTAACCCCTGCGCTGCTCCATGTAGGCCAGTCCTTCTTGGGATGATGGACTGCTTCTGAGGACAAGCACAGTAGGGCGACTGCTTTACAGGGCTGGAGTTTCCAACATCCATGTCATGCTGTGCTGCTTCTGTCTGTCCTGGCATGTCCTGGAAGATGTAGGAAACATCCTGAGAGGGGTAACAAGCGTAACAAGCTTTGACACATCGTTCTACTATCAAATGGGAGAGTTTATCGGTTATTGTATTCCATGCCACCTGGTTCTTTCTCCAGCTAGTCATCTGGTCCAAAGTCAATGGGCAACCTGTGTTCTCCGTGAACTCAATAGCCGACACCACACATGCAGCACTAGGGGGGTCCACGTCCTGCCTGTGGTACTTCCTCAACATAATCACATGACACAACCTTCGTCCCTCCCTCCGGTCTGGGGTTAAGATGACATAACTTACTTCACCTACCCTCTTCTGTACTACATAAGGGCCTGTAAAACTTGCCTGCAGAGGCTGACCATGAATGGGAAGCAAGACCAGAACTTGATCTGAGTGAAACACTCCCTGACTTTGTTGGAGTGGTCATACTACCTCTTCATCTTTTCCTGAGGTGACTCCAAGTTTGCCCTGGCCGCTTCCATACTATAAACCAGTTTCTGAACTTTGACACATACTCTAGCAGGTTAATTTGGTCATCATCCTTGAGCCATTGTTCTTTAAGTAGTTTTAGTGGACCTCTTACTTCATGGCCAAATATTAACTGAAATGGGGAGTAGCCCAAGGACTCACTTGGGTCTCTCTGGTTGTGAAAAATAGGAAAGGCAAACACTTGTCCCATTCCTTTTCATTAACACACACCTTTCTAAACATACTCTTCAAAATGTGATGATTCCTCTCTAATGCACTGACTCTGAGGATGATAAGTTGATGAATTGATGTGGGAGATTCCTAACTCCTGAAGGGTTTATCTGAAGAGTCTAGAGTTGAAATTACTGCCATGATCTGACTGAACTTCCACTGGGAGACTAAAATCAACATCTCTTACAACCAATTTAGCTGACCTGTTTCTTAAGGGAATGGTTTCATGATATCCAGTGGCCATGTCTAACATCATGAGGATATACTGTACTGGTTGCCTGAGGAGGTTTTAGACATTGGGCCAACAATGTCCACAAGGATTTTAGTGAATGGGACATCAAACACAGGTAGAGGAGCCAGGGGAACTGCAGGGATGGGCTTATTGCCCTTACTGACTAGGTGGCAGGTGTGGCATGACCTGCAAAACTGGGAGACATCGCAACGAATTCCAGGCCAGTAATAATGCTGCTAGATGCGGGAGTGAGTCTTCCCCACCCCCAAGTGACCTGCCAAAGACGACATGAGCAGTGGACATAATTTTTGCCCATAGGGTTTTGGAACCACCACCTGATGCACTTTCTCCCACTTGTCATCATAAGCAACACTGGGAGGTCACTATCTTTGCATTAACAAGTTATATGACCTAAATAATAACACTCTGACAGTTCAGACTTACATTAATCTTCCCTAACTTCTGAGTCAGTTAGAGGGGCATTCTGTGGAACTGATCTTTGTATGTCAGCTAACCTTGCACTTACATTAGTCTGGGGAGAATCATCAACCTCAGGGTCAGTCAACTGGGCAAAGAAGGTAATGCCAAGCCCAATATTATCAGCAGCATTGCCATTGCCATTACTGTCAACATTATCACGGCTGGCCTTCACTGTCATAGCCTTAGTAACACCACATGTGGGAAACAACTTAAGACATACAACTTCCAGCTCTTTAGTCCTATCCTCACTCAGGGGATTTTTTTTTACAAGCAGGGAACAGCACTTACTTGTCCCCCCAATTAAGTCATTACCCAAAATGAAAGTGACCCCTTGTACAGGTAGCTGGTCAATAACACCAGCATGCACTGAACCAGTAACTAACTCTGACTGGAGCTTCACCTGAACTAGGGGAACAGATACTACAACTAGACTCTTTATCCCCCCCCAGTCCCGACCGATTTTTTTACGAAACACACCCTCAGAACCCGACCTAATATCAACCTTTTTTGGCTCAAACCTCAGTTTGTGGTGAGAAACATCGAAAATTCATAGAGAAATCACACTCCTGAGCTTAAAAATGTTGATTCAGGTGTCATTCAGCATTACATTTTCCTTCTTTATCAGGGTACCTGGCTAAAGAAAACGAACTATGGATGGGTGAACTAATTCAAGCCACTTTAAATTACGTATTTATTTATTTATTTGGTACGAATTTATGTGTAGTACAAGTCTGTATTGGTTTTCACACAATAATATAGGTGATAAAAGCATTGTTCACTTACCCAAAACCCCAGCATATGGCACCTTCCTTTACAACATTACCACCTCATCACTTCTGTTTGTTTCTTTGTCCTCCACCTCAGGAATCACTTTCACCGTGAATTTCGTCATTGGAGAGACTGTGGGGCAACATATCTTTACTGGTCAGGTTACTACTAACAGGTGAATTGCCCAGTGTGGGGGGAAAGGGGGGTCAGGTGGAGCCAGGCAGTATCCTCGCTTGACAGCAGGTAGAGGAAAGTCTCCCACATATGCCTACCAAAAATCACCTGCGAATGTTGAAAAATGTGCACACGATGGGCCTTGCAATTGAGTGACGTACGATACATGTCAGTGGGTCTGTCCGTGGAAAAAAGTAGTGATGTGCATCGTACGTCGGTGGGGCTCGGTGGGTTAACAAAACCTATTAACCCTTAAACTTCGGGGTTGTGTGAGGTGGTCGTGGCACTTCCAGCCAGTGGGCAATTGGCGCTCTGACTTATTTTTATAAAATATAGGCCCAAATTAGCCTGAGTGATATAAATAGCACTCGGGACTCTTCTACATTTTTTCTTATATATTTATGTTTTGAAGGTCCCGGCTAATTAAAAAGAAAATAGAGGCACCCAACTGACGGCCTGTGGTTAAGTGGTTAATTAGGGTCAGCTACATTAACTATTCCCTTCAACATTAGTACCTGTGAAGCACCTGTGTCTCTTAAGTACAGTAATCACTCGATTATCCGGATGAACCGTATCCAGCATATTCCGTATCCAAACATTAATCCTTGGCTCTATTATATCCATATCCGGATTTATTTCCAAACATAAAATTTCCAGTATCGCCAGTTGTGTGGCCTGCTAATTCAAAAAATCAGTTGGTGTCCGGCCAGCCTCTGGCCAAGTGTGGGTAATAGACCCTAATCCACAAGCTGAGCAAATATGGCCATCCGGCTCCTTGCCAAATCGTCAAAGTTCCCTGCTCGCCCGGATCACTCAGACGGTACTGGCTGCACATGAGTAATACAGACCCTAACCCAGAAACTGAGGAAATATGGCCATCTGCCTCCTCATCGAATGGTCAGAGTCCCCCACCTTCCCGGATCACCTGGAACTGATGGTTGTGCACGAGTAATACAGACCCAAACCCACAAGTTAAGCAGTAATAGCTGTTCATCTCATTACTGAATGGTCAGAGTTACCTGGCCCCCCTCTCAAGCCAAGCGGTGCACTGGTAAAAGAATGTAACCCTCCAGCTGAGGGGAAATGGCTGTCTATTTCCCTACCAAATGGTCAGTAATGCCTGGCCGGCCAGTAGAGACATGGCATCACTGTGTTCAATGGCAGTTGCCACATATCCGCACTCTCTGTCCAGCTGCATCAGTTGGAGGAGGAGTTTTCCAACATTTATCAAGTGATTTCAAATGATGGGCAATACCAGTGATTAAAATTAGATACAATACTAATTACTTTGTTGGCCAGTATTGGTGATATCAATTACCAATACTGATAGCTAGATAGCTTCATAATTAACACCTTTTCAGTGCGATGAACTACCTAAAAATTCAAAAAAATTACTCAGTGGCCCAAACATCCCTGATGATGCTAAAAACATTATAAAGTTAGTATCATTACCTTTTTTTATGTGCACTACACCAATAACATTACAGGTAAACCTAGGCTATGAATATTACCTCTCATACAGGCTAGTAAATAAATATCCAAAAAGAGGTTAGGCATTTAAATGTCATTTGTTTTTTATATTTTATACATGTACTCATAATTGATACATAACAGGCATTTAAATGGTACTTATTTATTTTTATTATATACAGCATGTGTTCATATTTGACACCTTTCAAATACAAGGACAAGTGCAAGATTAGCAAAGCTTTTGCATATATAGTACATTTGATAATACAGCCTGTTGCAGGATTATCAGATCTTCTGCATATATGATATATTTCGTATTGCATATGCTGTTTCCTAAGTCTTCAGTAAATAAAGAGCTCTGGTAATTCCAAGATGATCAGGACACTTGTAAAGAACTATTTATGACAATGAACAACACTAAGCTTACTTGAATGGTTCATAGTAAAGCTCGAAGGTGGAGCTTCTTCCCAGACATCGTGGCGGCAGCGCCTGTCGTGTCGCTTCTGAATAAAGCCCTGAGACTGACGTGCCTGCCATCTGTTGGCTAACATGTGAAGTCTGTGTGTTGCCAGGGAACCACAGAAGTGGAAAGATGCCAGTTGTCACGAGATTTTTTAGTTGTATCAGTACCATGATACATGCTTGAAACGTAACATATATGGTGAGTGAAGCCATATAGGGAATGGTTGGGAGGAGGAGGGAGGTGAAGATGGAAGTAGTGGAAACAATGAAAGTCAAAATGGGGAAAGCCCCAGGAATTGATGGTGTATGGCAAATTGCTGAAGCATGGGGGAGCGATAGTAGAAGATTGGAAATAGAAGATGTGCAGATTGGCCGGTGAGGAAGGTAGAGTCTTGGAGGATTGGAAGTCAGGTACAGTACAGTAAGACCTCACTATAACGGACTAATTGGGGCTCAGGCCAGTCCGAAATATGCGATTTTCCGATAAATAAACATCCGGACTTACCCCTGCTAATCCGGACTTTTTCCGATATATCAGACATTAGTCCGGATTGCATCAGTGGTTTTCACCACCATTGCAGTATTGTACTGTGTTATACCTTCACTACATTAATCAGATGGTATAATAATACTGTACTGTGCACTGAAAAACATGTCTATTACTTGTCTTATTGTGGTGAACATAGCTGAAGTTGTCAGGCAGTCCGGACTGCTTTCTGGCTATATCGGACTTTTTCCGATATATAGGAGTTTAGTCTAGTAGCTCCTCGAGTCCAATAAAAGCGAATTCCGGTCTATTGAAGTCCGTTATATCGAGGTTTTACTGTATAATTATTCCCCCACACAAGGAAAAGGGGAAAAAGAAGTGTGTGGTAATCATAGGGGCATTTGTCTTCTTAGTGTAAAAGGAAAAGTATATGGTTGGATACATATTGACCGAGTTAGGGAAATAACAGAGGAATTAGTTGAAGAACAGGGATGTTTTAGGAAGGGAGCAGGTTGTGTAGATCAGATATTTCCGTGAATGTTGGTGTGCATCAGGAGTCAGTTTTGAGTCCCTTGTTGTTTATCATGGTGCTTGAAGCCCTCTCAAGTGACTTCAGAGATGGACTCCCATGGAAGATGTTGTATGGTGATGATTTGGCATTGATTGTGTAAGGAAGAAAATTTCCCTCAAAATGAAGAAGATTTATCAGATTACCACCGCTGTCACCAATGTAATGATGAAATTTATATGACTATTTGGATTTAAGTAAGATCCCACCTGTATAAGATCCTGAAATTTTAAGGAGGGGCCTCGTTAATTTATTAACATTAGAAAGAAATACCAACATGTAGAAGTAAGTAAAATATTAGTAGGCTGCCATCACCCAGCGTTTGCCAGGAAAGAAATTTTTAGTCCCGTTACAGTAAGAGATAGGACACTGAGGCCTTGAGACTGTAATTAGGGTAGCGTGAGTAGATTAGAGTGCGTGAATCCTATAGATAGTAACATACCTTGCGGGCCACTCGATCTCACAATCAAACTTCCCAGAGGAATTTAGATCAAACACATAAGTAAAATGATTAATCTATGATTTACTAACCTTAACATACAGTATATAAAAATTAACCTTCGATCAAAAGAAATAAAGTACACAGATTATTCTTCAGACTTTGATTCCTCTAGAAAAACTGTAATAATAGTATTCTCTTCTCCACAGAAATAAATACCGGGCTGACTAACATATCACAGTACAAAGCTTTTTAATCGTGTGTTCACCACAGCTGATAAGACACTTGAGCTAATGCCACTCAATAAGATGTTGTAAATCCTGCACACAGATGAATTTATGCCCGATCAATAGATTTGCATACATTAAATATACATATAACTTCACCTCTTAACCTAATACAGTGTACACAAAAAGAGAATAATTCAAACACGAGCGTGACTTGCACTTCCACGGTCTCTAACGGACTCGTGGATCTAACTCACCGAGTCACAACTTTCCACCAAAATTTACTCTAAGTCTAGTATATTCACCCTAAACTCCCAAAGGTTTACATAAATTAATATAGCTATATATTTAATTGGTTGTATAAGAATGATTCTATTTAAACTTCAAAGCGTTTGTAATACCCTGTACGTTAGAGAATACGTCTACATAAATCACACTCCCTATCAACTAGAACAATTCACTTTAGAAGAAAAGACTTTTCAAATGGACCATACATATACATAACCGACCTCACAATACGGAAAGAGATGGGAAAGGGAGGGATTTGTGTATGGGCACTGGTGAGTAGAACCGCGTGGTCACTTCAAGCACCGTGTCTAGAGGCCTCGACGTTACACCGACAATCTGTTGATACGTTGCTGTCAGGACTCCCAATGAACATAAAAAGAATTTGAGGAATATTATCAGTCAACTTACTATATATATTTATATAGAGGATCAGTTATTGAGATAAAAGGGAGGAGATTTAAGGATGCTCTCAACTGACCTGTTGATACATTGCTGTCAGGACTCCCAATGAACATAGAAGGTCTAGGACACACGCGCCCACTTGCTGTTGTTGTCCTGACAACGGAACTGACTGACCGAATTACTCTTCAGATTACTTACTATAACAACTATCAAAGAATATGCAACAAGGAATTCACTTTCGCCATACTTAGACAAAATTGACTTACGATGTTTAAAATTTTGTGGCAATCATATGAGTCTGACAGTTTTTACCGAAGCCTAAACTCACGAGTTTTAACTAATTGTAACCATGTGTCACAGTTGTCCGGTCTACATGACTTGGCGCCAGTGAAAAAAATAAATTTCACGGTTACAAATGACTGTTATCAATAATCAGACTTTACCTAAGCTCAAAATTCATTATTATATAGTACAAAAAGATGATAATACCAAACCTAACTACAAAATTCTGAATTCAAAGTGTAAATACAACCTATCGCGAATTTTAACACAGAATTAACTTTCTTTGCCTCTTTATCAAAAACAGATCACGCTTCGCACTTCCATCTCGCTCCATATGGTCTTACCTATTAATAGTATTCCACTCTTGCTATACATTAACTAGGAACAAGCCCAAATACGAATTTGATGACATTTCCTACACCTTGTATCAATTAAAGAGGGGTCCAGGACTACACTTACATTACACTTACACTAACTTAAACTACACTCACATTAACTTATACTTATACTAACTTATATTACACTTATACTAACCTAAAATTATGGCATTACAATTGCAGAGAATGAAAAAGAGGCGGAGGAAAGATTTAAGAAGTGGAGAGATGGTATGGGGTACAAGGGCTTAAGGGTAAATGTAGATAAAACAAAAGTGATGATATCTAGGGTTGGTGGCGGTACAATCAGAGGAGAGGGAAAGTGGCCATGTGCAGTTTGTCACAAGGGTGTGGGAAGTAATTCCATCTTGTGTAGTGTTTGTGATAAATGGGTGCACAAGAGATGTAGTGGTATTAGAGGTAGACTGCGAGATGATGCTGATTTCATGTGTGTTGCGTGTCTGGGAGAGCAGGTGGAGATTGTTAGGCGTGAGAGGGTTGAACTTGCTGGTGAGTCTCTTGAGTGTGTGGAGGAGTTTTGTTATTTGGGAGACATGTTATGTGCCGGAGGTGGGGCTGGAGTTAGCTCGGTTGCTAGGGTGAGAAGTGGTTGGAAGAAGTTCAGGGAGCTGTTGCCTCTCCTGACATTGAGAGGACTCTCCTTACATGCTAAGGGGTCTTTGTATGGAGCATGTGTTAGGAGTGTGATGTTGTATGGTAGTGAGACCTGGGCAGTAAAGAAAGAGGATATTCGCGGGTTTAAACGTACAGAAATGACAATGATTAGGTGGATGTGCAGTGCGTCCCTGCATGCAAGTCCTGTGGAGGGGGGCCGGGTTTACAATGGAAGAGTTGAGAGGTAGGATGGGACTGGAGTGTATTGATGTTGTGATGAGGAGAGGTAGGCTGAGGTGGTTTGGACATGTGGAGAGGTTGGGGGATGATAATTGGGTACAGAGGGTGAGAGGTGTTAATATTGGGGGAGGGGTTGGGAGGGGTAGACCGAGAAAGACATGGGACGAGGTCATTAAGTGTGACTTAAGGGTTAAGGGACTGAACAGGGAGGCTGCCAGGGATCGAGCAGCGTGGAGAGCCATTAGTGACCAAGGCCGACGCATGCAAGCATGTTGGAGCCTTCAAAAATGAAACGAAACGAGGTCTTTAGTGGAAAAGTTTCTAGAAAAAGGAAAGAAGTTGTATGTGACCTTCATGGATTTGGAGAAAGTGTATGACAGGGTGGATAGACAAGGAATGTGGAAAGTACAGTACAATATTAAGGATATGTGGAAGAATTGGGCAGTTGTTGAATGCCGTGAAGAGTATGTATTAGGGTACCAAGGCTGCAGTGCTTGTGGACAGTGAACTGAGTAAATTTTTCTGTCTGAATGTTAGATTGAAACAGGTATGTGTCATGTCCCCCATGGTTGTTAAATCAGTATATGGGTGGGGTAATAAAAGATATACATGGTAGGGTAGTAGATGTTGGAGTGACCGTATTGAGAGAGGGCAGTGTTTGGAAACTTCCTGTACTGTTATTTGCAGATGATATTACAGTAAAACCTCACTATAACGGACTAATTGGGGCCCAAGCCAGTCCGAAAAATGCGAAATTCTGATAAAAGCGACATCCGGACTTACCCCTGCTAATCCGGACTTTTTCCGACATATCAGACATTAGTCCGGATTGCATCATTGGTTTTCAACCACTATTGCAGTGTTGTATTGTGTTATACCTTCACTACATTAATCAAATGGCATAGTAATACTGTACTGTGCACTGAAAAACATGTCTTTTACTTGTCTTATTGTGGTGAACATAGCTGAAGTGGTCAGGCAGTCCGGACTGCTTTCTGGCTTTATCGGACTTTTTCTGATATATAGGAGTTTAGTCCGGTAGCTCCTCGAGTCCAATAAAAGCGAATTCCGGTCTATTGAAGTCCGTTATATCGAGGTTTTACTGTATGTTGTTAAGTGAAGACGAAGGGGAACTGCAAGGCTTTGTGACTGAAGTTGGGAATGTTTGTAAGAAATGAAATCTAAAGGTGAATGTAGGGAAGAGTAAAGTTATGGTCTTTTAGAGAAAAGTAATCACTGGATGTACAATGAGGCTGGATGAGGAGGAAATGGAAAATGTGAGTGCGTTTAAGTACTTGGGTAGTGTGATGATTGAGGATGGAAGTTTTGAGGGTGAAGTGCTTGAAAGGATACAACAGGGAAGAAAGGCTGCTAGTTCTTTGAAAGCATTGACAAGGAACAGGAAAGTGAGCATGAAAGTAATATAGTCACTGCTTGACTGTATTGTGATACCTACTCTGACAGATGGAAGTGAAGCTTGAACCTTGCAAGAAGGGCACAAGTCAAAAGTGAGAGCAGTGGAAATGAGTTACTTGGGAGGAGCATTTGGAGTACATGGAAAGACAGACTGACAAATGAGGAAGTGAAGGAATGCTGTGGTGTGGCTGTGGATGTGATAGAAAGTGTTAGGAGAAACATATTGAGGTGATTTGGCCATGTTGAGAGGATGGAGAGTGAGAGACTAACAAGGAGAGTGTATGCAAGTCTGGTGGAGGGGAGGAGAGAGGGGGGAGGCCGAGGATTAGATGGAGGGATGGAGTGTAGAGGTATATGAGAGAGGGGGGTGACAGCTGGGAGGAGAACAGTGAAATAGTGGGGGACAGGGCAATTTGAAGGAGATTTGTTTGTAGCCACCCCTTACGGGATTGAGGCTTCTGGCATTAGTTAGATATACAGTATATTTATATACAGTAGATAGATAGATGGATTGATAGATAAATACAGGCAGATCCTGAGATACAATACCCCTGATGTGATACCCCGGCATAGCGTGGAAATACCACCCAACCCTGCTGAACGATGGCCAAACCCTGGTATAATGATGGGTATTGTTTTTTGTTGTACTGATTTTGATATTTTAGGCTTAAATTTTACGTTTAGGTCGATTTATAAACTGTTTTTTAGACTTAGATTAATGTTTTTTGGTCGTAGGTGAACATTGTCATTTTGGGGTACAGTTTACAAAGTTTGATTTTTTCCAGACATTTTTTATGATTTTCAGATTTTATTTTTGGGTTAAGGTGAGATATAAACTGCTCTTAGGCCTAGTTTAGCTTGTTTTATAGCTGTTTGGGGGTTAAGGTTAACAAGAAACTTGTTTTTGGACTCATTTGGGTGGGTTTAGGATATGGTAGGGGGGGTAACCCAAGGTTGAAAAATACATCCCCATGCTTTACACGTTAAATCAACCCTGAGATATGATGCCCCACCCAGGGATGGGTTTTTACTTAACCAGTTGCGTTGTTAAACCGGGGAATGCCTGTAGGTAGATAGAAATACCGTGTACAAAACAGTAAGACGGTAAATCAAAGTGTTAACGTCTTGATGTTGTGGATGTATGGGTGATTGTGTGTAAGCTACTTGTGTTTGTGTGCGTATATGATGCCCAGATTTGAGTACCATCTCAGAACAAATGTTTAACATGGCAGATGACACTGTAACCAGAAAGCATTGCTCACATCAACCACAGAACCTTCACTGCTAAGCTTTTCAAAGTTCTGTACAGTAGAAAAAAGATATACTTAACTGAAGAATGTCTTAAAATCTAGAAAGGCATAACATTTTTAGTGTGTGTAATGTGAGCCACTACAGTACACTATACTACCTTTGTAGGCTATGTGGCTGCATACACTGAACTTAGACATTCATGCTTTTTAATGAAAAGCGGTTTTATTCATGATATATATGAGGAACAGTCCATGACTACTAGTGTGTTAAATCCAGTCTCAGGGATTAAAGCAGGTGTATTTCCTCCACTATACTCAGCTCATGGCTTGTCTGGCTTTAATTGGCTAATGGTCAAAATATTATGTGTGGTTAAATATAAATGTCATTTCATTTTATGGCCGGCCACTATTTTACGGACGGTACTTTCAAGCATAAATGTTGTGTTTTATTATTTGGGTAATGAACAGAAGCTTACGGATGTTATGCATTTCATATACAGTAAGACCTCAGTATAACGGACTAATTGGGGCCCTAACCATTCCGAAAAATGCGAAATTCCGATAAAAGCGACATCTGGATTTTCCCCTGCTAATCCGGACTTTTCCAGATATATCAGACTTTAGTCTGGATTGCACCAATGGTTTTTAAACTGTTTTCACTACCATTGCAGTACTGTACTGTGTTATACCTTCACTACATTAATCAAATGGTATAATAATACTGTACTGTACACTGATAAACATGTCTTTTATTTACCTTATTGTGATGAACATAGCTGAAGTGGTCAGGCAGTCCGGACTGCTTCCGTCTTTATCGGACTTTTTCCGATATATAGGAATTTAGTCCGGTAGCTCCTCGAGTCCAATAAAATCGAATTCCGGTTTATTGAAGTCTGTTATATCGAGGTTTTACTGTATTGTTAAATTACCTAGATCTGGCTTGGATATAGATGGTATATGCTATGTTGCTATTTACTTTAGTACTTCTGTAATGAAAATGGGTGTTGTGTACTTTTAGGGAAGCACAAAAGTTATGGTATGTACTTTATGTTTCTTATTATTTGCCCAGTGGCAGAGACATTACTTATGAGTAAGGACCGGACAAAGGACGAGGTAAAGATTGCGACCTGGAATGTAAGGGGTATGAATGATGAGGTGAAAGAGAGAGAGATTGTACAAGTACTTGAGAGTGCGAAAGTGGATATATGTGGAATAACTGAAACTAAATGACGAGGTGAGTGTGTGAGAGAACGGGAATATGGATGGGGTATATGCGCAGGAGTGGGTGAGAATGAGAGGGCAAAAGAGAGAGTGTGTATTGTTGTTAGCAACAGGTGGAAGGAGAATGTAAGAGAGTATGGATCAGTTGGGTCAAGGATTGTGTGGGTAAGAGTGAAAGTTGGATTACAAATGTGGGCAGTTGTGTGCGTGTATGCGCCAATGCAAGATCGTGTAAGTAGAGTGAGAGAAGAGTTTTGGACAAATGTGGAAGCCTGCTTGGAAAAGTTTGAAAGGAATGAGAGAGTGTTTCTGATTGGAGATATGAATGGAAAAGTAGGGAGTGAGAAGGTGGATGGAGTGGTTGGTGAGTGGGGTGTGCCTGCAGAGATGGATGAGAATGGCCGTGCTTTAGTGGACATTTGTGCTGGGAAGGGGTTGGTGGTAGCTAATACCCTCTTCAGGCACAAAATGATCCATAGGTATACATGGCGAGTGGTGAGAAGAGAGGACGGTGGAATGATTGACTATGTGTGTGTGTGGATGAAAGGATGAGAAGATGTGTAATGGATGCAAGAGTATATAGAGGTTGGGGGAGTGGACTTTCTGACCACCACTTGGTGGTGGCCAGAATCAGAATCCAAACCAGATGGAGGAAGAGAAGAAGGGAAGGACAGGAGGAAGTATTTGTTACAAGGAGGGTAGAAAAGTTACAAGAGGATGGAATAAAGGCTGAATATAAAAGGAAGTGGAGGAGCGATTGGGTAAATATAGATTGGAGCAGATAGGGAACATGGAAGGTGTGTGCAAGGTATTCACAGAAGAAATCTGTGCAGCATGTGAGGTGGTGTGTAGGGTGAAGAGAAGACGAAAGGGGCTTCAGGGAACAGCATGGTGGACTGAAGAGGTGAGAGAGGCTTTGGCACAAAAGAAGAAAGCATATAATGAGTGGATGAGGAACAGGGGCGACGAAGAAGCTTAGAGACGGATGAGAGAGTTAGTAAGAGAGAGTAAGAAGAGAGTGGATGAGGAATTTGGAAGGAATTTGAGTGCATATTGGAGGGAATGTAAGAAAATGTTCTGGATGGAGGTAAAGAGAGCTAGACAGGGTGCCAACGAAGTCAGTGGGGGTGTGAAAGATAAAAATGGTAGCTTATTAGTGGAGAAGGGAGAAAAAGTAAACAGATGGAGAGAACACTTTAATGAACTATTGAACATAGAGAATGAAAGTAATGCAAGTATAAGTGGCTAGGGAATGGCAGGGAGAAGGAGGGTTATGAGAAGAGAGGAAGAAATCACCAGGATGGAAGTGGTGGAAGCAATGAAGAAAGTTAAAATGGGGAAAGCCCCAGGAATTGATGGAGTGTGTGGTGAAATGCTGAAGCATGGGGGAGAGGTAGTAATAGAATGGACGTGGAAGGTGTGCAGATTGGCTTGGGAGGAGGGTAGAGTCCCGGAGGATTGGAAGTCAGGTATAATTATTCCTCTGTACAAAGGAAAAGGGGAAAAAGCAGTGTGTGGTAACCACAGGGGCATTTGCCTTCTCAGTGTAATAGGAAAAGTATATGGTAGGATACTTATTGACAGAGTTAGGGAAATTATTGAGGAATTGGTTGGAGAAGAACAAGGAGGTTTTAGGAAGGGAAGAGGTGTAGACCAGATATTCATTCTTAGATCCTTAGTGGAAAAGTTTCTAGAGAAGGGCAAGAAGTTGTATGCAGTCTTCATGGATCTGGAGAAAGCATATGACAGGGTGGATAGACAAGGTTTGTGGAAGGTATTAAGAATATATGGAGTGGATGGGAAGTTGTTGAAGGCAGTGAAGAGTATGTATGAGGGTGCTAAGGCTGCAGTGCATGTGAATGGCAAACTGAGTGAATCTTTCCATTTGAAGGTTGGATTGAAACAAAGATGTGTCATGTCTCCATGGTTGTTCAATCTGTACATGGATGGGGTTATTTATAAAAGAGATACAAGGTCGGGCAGTGGATGTTGGAGCAGTAGTAGTGAGAGAGGGCAGTGTTTGGAAACTCCCTGTACTGTTGTTTTTAGATGATACTGTGTTGTTGAGCGAAGACGAAGGGGAGCTGCAAGGCTTGGTAGAGGAATTTGGGAGAGTGTGTAAGAAACGGAATCTAAAGGTGAATGTAGGGAAGAGTAAAGTGATGGTCTTCGAGAGAAGTGAAGCCAGTGAATGTACAGTGAGATTGGATGGGAAGGATATGGAGAATGTGAGTGAATTTAAGTACTTGGGCAGTGTGATGAGTAAGGATGGAAGTCTGGAGGGTAAAGTGCTCGAAAGGGTGCAGCAGGGAAGGAAGGTTACTGGTTCGTTGAAAGCAGTGATAAGAAACAGGGAGGTGAGCATGGAAGTGAAAAAGTTGTTACATGACAGTATTGTGATACCAACTCTGACATATGGAAGTGAAGCTTGGACCCTGTTGGAAGGACAGAAGTCAAGAGTGAGAGCAGTGGAAATGAGTTATTTGAGAGGAGCATGTGGAGTCACATGGAGAGACAGATTAACAAATGAGGAAGTGAAGGAGCATTGTGGTATGGTTGAGGACGTGATGGGAAGCGTTAGGAGAAACATGTTAAGGTGGTTTGGGCATGTGGAGAGGATGGAGAGTGTAAAACTGACGAGGAGAGTGTATGTGAGTGAGGTGGAGGGGGCGAGAGGGAGTGGGAGGCCGAGGATGAGATGGAGGGATGGAGTGGAGAGGTATGTGAGAGAGGGGAGTGTGAGTTGGGAGCGTGGTAGTGAAATGGCAGGGGACAGAGTGACATGGAGGCGATTTGTTTGTGGCCACCCCGTGAGGGATTGAGGCGTCTGGCAATAGATAGATAGAATAACATATTAATATACAAAGATATAGCACAGCTATCATTTTGTAGCTTCTTTATAATAAAAATCTAAATATTTTAATATATAAAAGTATAGTACAACTATCATTTTGTAGCTTCTTTATAATAAAAATCTAAATATAAGAGCTAAAGGAATTGTTATATTTTTAAATGTAATATAATTTGTTAATATAATCTTAAGTACTTTTATTTTTTCATGTTAGCTAAACAAAATTAGATTCGCGAGCAACAACCAGATTTATCACTTAATTCTTTAAACTCAAAGAAAGGCAGCAGTAATTGTGTATATTACTGTATTTAATTGTATACAGTACATTTTACTGAAGATTAATTGAAAAAACGAAAAGAAACCCATTTCTGCTCACAGCTCAAGTACCATCAAAAGTAAACATTAGGTTTAAATCATACCACTGATGGAACACCGCCAGTGTGTGTAATTCACCGGGTCGGTGAGAAGTGGTTGGAAGAAGTTCAGGGAGCTGTTGCCTCTCCTGACATTGAGAGGACTCTTCTTACATGCTAAGGGGTCTTTGTATGCAGCATGTGCTAGGAGTGGGATGCTGTATGGTAGTGAGACCTGGGCAGTAAAGGAAGAGGATATTCGCAGGCCGAAACGTACAGAAATGACAATGATTAGGTGAATGTGCAGAGCGTCCCTGTGTGCAAGGCCTGGGGGGGCTGGATTTACAATGGAAGAGTTGAGAGGTAGGATGGGACTGGAGTGTATTGGTGTTGTGATGAGGAGAGGTAGGCTGAGGTGGTTTGGACATGTGGAGAGGATGGGGGATGATAATTGGGTGCAGAAGGTGAGAAGCGTTAATATTGGGGGAGGGGTTGGGAGTGGTAGACCGAGAAAGACATGGGATGAGGTCATTAAGTGTGACCTCAGTGTTAAGGGACTGAACAGGGAGGCTGCCTAAGATCGAGCAGCATGGGGAGCCACCATTAGGTGACCAAGGGCGACGCATGCAAGCATGTTGGAGCCTTCAAAAACTAAACTAAACAAAATGGTCAGGATCACGTGATGGTTGTGATCACCAGCATTTTACCCTCTGAGAACTCATATAGTCCGATCTAAGAGCAAAGCCTTGACCTTCACACACGCACACATCCATCCTCTTGCTCAAGGACAGTGACCACCCACTTCATCAGTGAAACTTTTCACATCCTGAGCAAGGCGTGACCCCCTGCCCCCCCCTTTTTTTTTTTTTTTTTAAATGAAGAAGGAACTATAGGCCAGGAGCCCACAAGCCATTTTCTCCAAGAAAAAAGCAAAAACAATACAAAAGAGCTCCAGATTCAAGATCCGTTCATTTGTAGATGCCTGGACACACTGTGTTTGAAACTCTAGAGATCATAGGAAGTAGGAAATACAGACAGAGGGAGAAAGTTCCAGAGTTGACCAGTTGCATAAATGAAGGACTGGTAGTAACGGTTTACTCTTGCATTAGAGTGTTGGACAGAAAAGGGATGAGAGTTTGTTGCTAGATGGGTGCTGTTTGCCCGGCGTAGAGGTGGAGGGATGCAAACAGACAGCCCAGAGGAGCAGTGACTGTTGAAGCAATGATAGAAAAGAGATAAAGATGCAACAGTGCGACGAAAAGACAGAGGTTGAAGGGAGCCAGTAAGAGGAGAAGAGCTAATGAGACGAAAAACCTTTGACTCCCACTAGGTGCTAGGTGAGAGCATTACTGCTGCGCCGGCAAGCGGTGTGTGTGTGTGACTCGCAAGTTTCATGCCAGTCCACCACAGCTCCATGACAGAAGACTGTTGTCTACGTATTTGTGTCGAGCTTCATTCTAACTATAGTGGTATAATGTTGTGGTCTAAATATTACGTAGGTTTTAGTTCAAGCATTTTACCATTTATGACAGTCAGCAGAATGTAGGGCAAGACTGTATCTTTCAGAAATAATCATCATTAGAGTGTCAGCTCACACACAGAATGGTGGAGAAATAAGTGTTAGGATCTAGGGTCATTGGGTAAAACAACCATTTATATATTTTTCATTGTTACTTAGCCAGTTCCAATTATGGGATAATTTTCGCCTTCTTATACAGATACTAGGTTTGGTGATTTTTTTTTGCCTTTTTAAAAGAATCACTAAAAAAAATCAATTATTTTTTTTTTTATTCAATTTGTTTTTTTTTTATTTGATTTTCTGTTTATTATTTAGCTAATATTTCAAAAACAGTATACTGAATACTGTTAACTTCATGTCCTGTCTATTCACTGATGGTTCAGGCTGAAAGCTACTGCCCAGAATCCAGATACATACCTGTTCAAGTCCTGTCTGTACACTAATGGTTAAGGCTGAGTTGCCAGTGGTAATCAAGACAGGATATTTCCAAAGCTGATTATGGTACCACACAGAAAAATCTTAAGCTGATGTTATTATGACATGGCCTTAAATGACCAAGCATAGCCTACCTAGTCTTATGGCTTTGGTTTTTGATTTATGGCTCATTATTTCAGATGTGCAAATAATTTCAATACACTAAACCCTTCATAAGTCGAACTTCTAGAAGACGGAATCTTCGGTTAGCCGAACTCAGGCCAAGACCACATATGTAAGTAGGCTGAAATCCGGAGGTAGGGGGATAAATGGCGCCAGGTGGACACGTGGCGCCAGTCTGCTGCTTGCCTATCTAACGGTGGTTGCGCCATTCTTACTGTCATCTAGTGCTGAGAAATGCTCTCCTTTTGCCTTCTGCCTTGCCATGGAAGGTTCAAAGCGTAAAAGAAGTGATACTGGCACCTCTAGTCGAAAGGGAATGAAGCTTTAAAAAAAAAAATGTGTGCGTGTGACTTAGTGTTAAGTGATCATGATTAAAGTTCAGTACTATTATTACTGCAAGTGTTACATTGCAGTCTATTATTGTGATTACATTTAAGTTTAGTTCTTAATGTTCAGTGAAATAAATACTGGGTACTGTTTAAAATGTTACGTTAAATTGTGAACTCAGCCACCTCCGTCTCCAACACAAACTGCCAACGGATCTGTACTGCCTCTAACGAAAGGTAAATTAGATGTACTGAATTCTTTCTTTTTTGTCTTTCTTTATTCATTTTTACACTGTATATGCTTCTTTACTTTAGTGTTGAAAAGACAAGTAATAAGTATTGTTTTTGCAATTTGGGGGGTGAAAATCCATTTCCAACATACGCTGCTGACTGGTCTGTACTGCCTTTGTGAATTTATTTTCTACCAATTAACCACTTCAGTACTGTGACGTCTATTTCAACTTTATTTACGCTTCCTCCAGCCAATTTTATGGCATTCAGGACTGGACTCAAGTACTGAAGGGGTTAACGAAGGCTGTACCAACCCCGTGCACCTCCACAAATCCTCCCTACACTGAATAAAATTGTCTGGTGGTAGCAAGAACAAAATGAAAATACACCCAGCACTGAAGGGGTTAAAGGTATATCAAGTGCACTAAATTGTTTTTTTGTCATAACTTATTTATATATGCTCCTTTAATTTAGTGTTGAAAGGACAAGTAATAGGTATTGTCTTAGCAATTTTGGGGGGTGAAAATTCGGTAATTCGAGCCAGGGTAGAGCCCCATATAGTTTGACTTATGAAGGGTTTACTGTACTTAGTTACACAAATGTAAAAATATTTTCTCCGTCATGCAATGTAGCAATGTCTAATGGCACCATTCTCAAAAATCTGCTAACTTAATGCTTAAGTATCTGAATAAATGAATGCCAACATAACGTTATACACAACTTTTATAAACTTTCAGATTTTATTTTAACTTTTTTAATCAAAAAAATAAAATCGTGATTTTTTTTAGCAAAAAAAATAAATGATTTAATCACATGCCTTCTCAGTGTAATAGGAAAAATATATGGTAGGATACTTAGTGACAGAGTTAGGGAAATTACTGAGGAATTAGTTGGAGAAGAACAAGGAGGTTTTAGGAAGGGAAGAGGTTGTGTAGACCAGATATTCATTCTTAGATCCTTAGTGGAAAAGTTTC
>JAGKTI010002088.1:55930-71907 GCA_018397915.1 Birgus latro
TTGTGGTGTGGTTGAGGATGTGATGGGAAGCGTTAGGAGAAACATGTTAAGGTGGTTTGGGCATGTGGAGAGGATGGAGAGTGAAAGATTGACGAGGAGAGTGTATGTGAGTGAGGTGGAGGGGGCGAGAGGGAGGGGGAGGCCGAGGATGAGATGGAGGGATGGAGTGGAGAGGTATATGAGAGAGGGGGGTGTGAGTTGGGAGTGTGGTAGTGAAATGGCAGGGGACAGAGTGACATGGAGGCGATTTGTTTGTGGCCACCCCATTCGGGATTGAGGCGTCTGGCAATAGATAGGTAGATAGATAGATTTTATCAATGCCAACCCTGATCGATACTGATAGTAATTGGCACTTGCTAGCCGAATTACAGCATCAGGTAGATGTGCACATTATCAGGGTTTGGCAAGCCTTTTGTAAACATGTTAGTGGTTGGAATACAGTTTTAAAATGTCCCTACCTATTTACAGTACTTATTTCATTCCTGGATTTTACAGATTCTGAAGACAGTGATGAGGACAGTGTAACAGCTGAGGGGAGCTTGGGCAGTAGTGGTGGTCATAGTGGGTCTCAGGGTACACCAGAGGTCACACGCACCCCCCTTCTCCTCCCTCCACCCCCTCAAGTCCCTTCTCATGGGAGTGGAGGAGGCACTCCAGCCAGTAGTTCTGGGAGCAGTCATCATACTCCCCCACCTCACCCTCTTTTGCCAAAGCAGCAGCAACCCCTACCCCCTATCCCTCCTCACAGGTACTGTATATTGCAGTATTTTCATACTTTTACTCTTTACTTTAAATATTTTTGTTTTCTTTAACTGTACCATATAGTAGTTTTAGTAATTAAATACAGTAATTAATTGTTATTTTTAATCTTTGGTACTGTCCTACTCTTTGGGTATATTGTATTGATGTACAGTCACGCTTCCTAATTTAGACCCACCCCGAGCCAAGCCCAGAGCTAAGGGAGGCAGTAGCCACGGCTTTTAAATGAACGCGTTTAATATATTCAGGTCTTACCTTTTTTAATGCCCTGTGTTTTCCAAAATGTACTAATACCATCCAGCATTGTCTTCTTCAGTAAATGATTGTTTCATAAGAGGTGAGGGTGGAAAGGAATGCAGTAAGGTAGAGAATGAACGTTGGATGCGAGAGGGAGGGTGGGGGGAATGACGGGTGGCGTGGGGAGGGGGGGGTGGCTAGTAAACGCGTTCGTTTAAGAGCCGTGGCTACTGCCTCCCTCAGCTCTGGGCATGGCACGGGGTGGGTCTAAATTAGGGAGCGTGACTGTACTTGATAAGTATGTGTTTGTTTGAGAGTCATCATCATCATCTTCGTTTTCCATCCTTCTGTTCCCAAATTCAAACTGGGGTTGGACGGGTGATGGCTTTTCTCCACTACTTCCTATCCAGGATTAAATCTTCTCCAATACCCAGTCTTTCCATATCTTGCATTACAACACTTTTCCAGGTCTTCTTAGGTCTTCTAGGCAGTTAACATCCCACCACTTACAGTTCCTCTGCTATTCTCACACAGCTCGCTTCCTCACTCCTCCTCACATGACCAAACCATCTAAGTCGCTTCTGCCTCAGGATGATATCGAGATCCTTTACCCCTCATCTTCTGGCTACCTCCTTACTCAGAACTCTGTCCTTCCATCTCACTCCCGCCATGTCTCTTAACATTCTACGATCAGTACTCCTCAGAACATTCATCAGTCTATCTGTCAAAGCCCATGTTTCAGCACCATATATCAATACTGGTCTAATGCAGGCCTCATATATTTTATTTCTGTGTCTCAGAGATATGTGTTTGTTGACCAGTAAGCTAGCTATTTCCTTCCACTTTAACCATTCTGACGCCACTCTTGTTCTAACTGATCTCTCCACCCCTGCTTCACAGTCCAATACATCTAGATAGCAGAACTGCTGCACTTCCTGTAGTGTGCTCCCATTCGCCTCGAGCGCATCCTCTGCTTCATCTCCCTCTGCCTCTCTTCTTATGCAGGCTGGGCAGTGGAAATTTTGCTCTCTCAAATTCTGCAGATCTGAACACCTATGGCGGCACGATTTATTACACTCTGTGCACAACACTGAGTTCACTCTTACTCCTCTGCCACAGCATCCACATAGCCATTTTCCTGACTGAATTCTTGCTATGGGTTTCTTACCTGTCACCATTACCTTTGTCTTATCCATATTTATTTTCATTCCCCTCTTCTCTATTCCATTTTTCCATCTATTAAACATTTCCACCACTTCTTCCATAGTCTCCACTGTCAGGACTAGGTCAGCGATTCCCATGGGCCCTCCCCCCTAAATTCCTGTGTTGCCTTCTCCATTATTATGTTAAAACAGCAATGGACTGAGTGCTGAACCTTGATGTACCCCAACTCCTATTCCAAAATTTCCTGATATTTCTGCTATTGTCTTGACTTTTGATCTTGTATCAATATAGAGAGACATGACAGCTGCAATGAGTCTCTCAGGCACATTCTGTCTTTTCAAGGCTCACCCTGTAACTCTCCTTGGTAATCAAAAGCTTTTTCCAGGTCCACAAACACATGGTACAAGCATTTCCTCCTCTGTTGAAACTTTTCCTGCAACTGTCTCATGATGAATATTGCATCTGTTGTGGATTTACCTGCGCAAAATCTAAACTGTCGGTTGTCTGTCTTCACTATCTGCTTCAGCCTTCCTTCCAACACCTTTTTGAATACCTTCATTCGTGTTTGAGAGTGGTAGAGTGAATATGAATTCTGCTATGATATTAGTGATGATTAAAAACTGATGTAGCTGATGCTGTTTTTGGTGAAGAGTAAGACTGCATCCACACCAAATGGAGGCTTGAATGTTTGTGTGCAGGCATTAGTTTTTGCATCACTCTTCTAGAGAAGAGACACCACTGGATGCATGCATGCATGGGTGAGAATGTGATCTGATGTGAGATCAGTTGGGAAGAGTTGACAGTTAACTTTCCTTGTTTGAACTGCACACAAGCAGTGGCATAAAATGGGTATTATAAGACAAATATCACAGTTATTTCGTCCGTATCCCTGTTTAGGATGCATCCCATACCAAACACATTATAGAGCATTTATTGCATTGCGGTGGAAGAGGATAGGAGTGTCTGGTACGAGTTTTTTCAGGTACTCAGGCAAAACTTGTCTGTCTGTCTATAGTCAGACACCATAATCCCGTAAGGGGAGGCCATTTGAGTTCGTTGTTTTCGGGGAGGGGCAGTAATCCTCCACCAACCCACGTGTTGACGGTTGAGAGTACCCGTTTCCTCAAACAATAAACTGTAGGTGATTGATGATGTCATAGCCTAACTGTCAACTAGTCAGATTCAACAGAATTATCTTCAGAAATTTCAGAAGCTGCCTCCCGACTTAAGCTTAATTTGGATCTAGCTCAAACGTAGATCCATAGCATCACAGTACAACTTAGTACAGTACATCCTTCAGCTTTTCGAATTTTAACTTTGCGGTTCACCAATTTTGCGAGGTAGTTCCAAAAGTCATGTATTTTTTAACATTTATGAACTTTGTGAGCAATCACACACTTTGCGAGGTCAAGTGGTGGGAGAGTCGTCTTCCTGCACTACTTTGCCACGCGGAGTAGTGACATCATGGTTCACTGGGCGTACTGAGCCTCTTAGTTTAGTGGTCTGCTGCCCCACCACGTTTGTTTGCACCTGTTTCCAACCAATTTCACTGGCCCTCACAATTTCGTGGTGCTCCTCGAAATATCCCAGCAGTCTAACCTTGCATGAGTGTTATCATGGTGCCAGCGGGTAAGAAGAACAAGAAAATAAGTTTGGAGACCAAACTGAAAATGATTGAAAGGAAAAAAGCAGTTAAAGGTAATTCTGCTATTGGTCAGGAGTTTGGTGTTGGTGAATTGACATTGAGAATGATTTTAAAGAACAGTGAGCAAATCAAGCAAGCAGCGAAGAACTATGGAGGTGCTCAATTTGATGGTAGAATGCAGGTGGCCAACAAAGAAGTGCTAATAAAAATGGAAAGATATCTTGGTCACTACATTCAAAGTAAGGAAAAGGGAGGGGTTGCATTAGATGGGCCCCATATATGGAAGCAGGCAAAGATATTCTATCACACATGTCTTCAAAAAGCCATTAATCTTCCAACAAAACCTTTCAAGGCATCGAGTGGGTGGCTATGCCAGTTTCTCAAAAGGAAGGGGTTTAAACACATCAGGTTCAGTGGCGAGCGAGGCAGTGCTGACTACAGATTGGTCGACATGACCCCAAGGTAATTTGCCCACTCTTTCTCTCGACTCTGCCTCTTAATTTTACGATGATAAATGAAACAAACTTGAACTGATGTACTGTACAGTAATATTAATAAGAAAACATCGTAGGTAAGAAACAGGAAAAAAAAAAATGCATTTACACTGATGTGAAGACTGGCATGGTGTACGGGACTGGTGGCAGGGCGAAGCTTGGCTACTGTGGCCCCGCAGGGCCTGCGTTATCACTATCACTGTCAGCAGATATTTCCATATCTTGCTGTGTTTTTTCTGCCTCTCATGAATCCCTCGAAATCAGAATCGTCACTGGGGTCGTCAGAATCAAAAGGGTTAGGGATGCTAGGATCGGTGGCTGCTTGGGGAGGGGTGGCAGGACAGCTGGTTGATGGAGCAGGGTCTCTTGGGGTTCTTATGAATTTTGTAATTAGAGACTGCTTCCTCTTGTTAACCCCATCTCTGTGGAGGTCAGCATAATAGCGAAGGGCCCTGTCAACACCGTGGCATGCTCCCTGAGCCCTAAATTGGTCACATTCGTTGCTCACGATGGTTTCTTCTAGCTGGTCAGTGACGGCTAGGATATTAGCCAGGTTATGCATCATTAATTCTCAGCCCCTTCTGATGGCACATGAGACGAGCATCGGGCACAAAATGGTTCAGAAGCCAACTCCTTTCCCAATGTTCTGAGGGGCATGATAGAGGAGGAAGGGGTACACTAAGGACCAAATTTTTAGCTGACGAAACAGGCATGAATTGGAAGGCCATGCCAAGGTCATCCTACATTGCTAAGCACCAAAAACAAGCAAGAGAGAAAAAACTAGACAAGTTGCAGTTTACGGGTCATGTTGACCTTAAATTTATCAGGCACCTGCAAAATGAAACCTGTGATCGTTCACATGGCAAGGTATCCTATGTGCTATAATAATGTAAGGAGCATGGAAAGCATCTCTGATTTTTATTGGTACTGGTCTGATAATGGTTGGATGACTTCCAGCATCATAAAGGAATGGCTTCTGAACCATTTTGTGCCCAATGCTCGTCTCATGTGCCATCAGAATGGGCCGAGAATTAATGATGCATAACCTGGCCAATATCCTCACCGTCATTGACCAGCTGAAAGAAACCATTGTGAGCAGGAAGCATGCCACGGTAGGGTTATGACTAAAAAACTTTTTTCAAAACTTTCATTTTCCTGATGTTGCATTTGATGAACTTTTACCCATAGATCACTTTTATGAAGTTCATTTCATTGGATCATGAAAAAACTTCCCGCACCTAGCACCACATCACTTTTAAAAATACATGAGAATACAAAATACTATTTACAAAATAACGTAACAAGAAACGAATTAACAAGTTTCAAGAAATAACAAGGAAATATATACGAATGAATATTGCTAAAATATATTATTAAACAATAATTAAAAGAAATAAAAAAAACAAAGGTAAAATAGATAAAATTGTTTGATCAGTGGCCCTTTAGTGTTAAATCTGTGAACTCATTTCTATTGTTTACATTATAAGTGGGTCACGCTGACATTAACAGTGCACTGCATATTATTTGTAAGGGATCTCAATATTAGTTGTACTGTAATTGCTATTGTTGTTTTGTATTATTAAATTGTTGAATTTTAAAAGGACTGCATTTGTCGTCCATTGCAGCCAGACTGCTTTAGGACTTGCAACAAGCAGCTTAACCAAACCGATTTGATGTTTAAAACTGTGTAAATGTATACTGTATAGTTGTTCAAATCACATCATTCATACAATATTGCTTTCTTTGCAGTATTGCTGTGGAAAATTTGCTGTTGAGTGCTGCTTTTTGGAAATATGCCCTTGCAAAGTAAAATGTCAAAATCAGCAGTGGAACAGTATGATGATTTGCAAAATGCATATATGGGAACAGAAGTGATACCAGAGTATGAGAACCTTGGCTGGAGAGATGACTTTAAATTCCTTTTTGAGCTTTGTGAAGCATACAAGTTTTACAAAACGGAGGAAAAATAGCCTCACATCAAATGGCACAAGCTGCCATCACTTCACAGTGCCAGGTGGAACTCACGAGGAATTTTTGCACTTATTGCATTGTTCCTTCTTCCTAATTGGCGAGAAGAGCTGGGGGTTACTTGCGATTTCATTGCAACTACATGGTCGCGGGCCTGGTTTTCTAACCAACACTATTCAGAGGCTGATTATGAAGACCTGTTGTCAGCAATATCCAAAGTTAAGTGTCCCAAAGCTGTGAAATGCTTCTCTACTCACTGGAAAAAGGAACCATCAGTGCTTGATGTGCCTCACTCCAACATAGTAGCTGAGAGAGCTGTAAAGTTGATGGAGGAGGTTCGTTCTACTTGCAAAACAGACAAATATCTTAACAGCAAATTTATTAACACTAATACACAGATCTGAAAAAAAAACTATTAAAAACACTACAAATGCTATATGTACTCATTTTCATGTATTCCTCATATGTATTGTATGTAAAACTGACATGTTATAATAAAGAGTGTTTGAGAAGCTAGATGTTTTAATGTGAAATATGAAACTGTCTTAGGTGCGGGAGGTTTTTTCAAGGTCTGGCAAAATCAAAGTCATTTTTGTGAGTTTTAGGTAAAAGTTCATCTTTTAGAACCCCAGGCTAATAAATTTGAGATTTGTCATAACCCTAATGCCACGGTGTTGACAGAGCCCTTCGCTTTTAAGCTGACCTTCACAGAGATGGGGTCAACAAGAGAAAGCAGTCTCAAATCACAAAATTCATGAGAACTCCAAGAGACCATGCCCCATCGACCAGCCATCCTGCCACCTCTCCCCAAGCAGCCAGCGATCCTAGCATCCCTAACCTTTTTGATTCTGATGACCTCAGTGATGATTCTGGCTTTGAGGAATTCATGAGAGAGACAGAAAAAACACAGCAAGATGTGGAAATATCTGCTGACAGTGATAGTGATGACGTAGGCCCTGCGGATCACATCAGTGTAAATGCATTTTTTTTTTCTTACCTATGATGTTTTCTTATTAATATTACTGTACAGTACATCAGTTCATGTTTTTTTCATTTTTCATCGTAAAATTAAGAGGTAGAGTCGAGAGAAAGAGTGGGAAAAAGTTCTTACCTTGGGGTCATGTCAACCAATTTGCCTTTATTTCATATATTTAATTGTTTGAATTTTGCAAATTTTGATCTTGCGAGGGTTTTTGTTGACCATATTCTCGCAAAATTGGAGGAAGGACTGTATGCATTTTTATCATGACCTATTAGCTCATTTAAGGCAAAGTTAGCTTTACATCATACAACAGGTTTCATCCATTCACTTCAGATGACATTTTTTCTCTCACTACCCCTAGATGATAATACTGTATTCTTGAAGAAATTTTTCCAGTGGAGTTGTTCAATAAATTAGTAAATAATTCCATTCATACTGGAGTTAGATAAAAACTTATCTTGCCATGCTAAAGAGTTGAATAAAATTGTTGAATAGCTAACAGTTTCATACTTGAGCTGATTAAAAATTGTCTTAAATTCTCTTGGTTGTTTGATTAAAATGAAAATGTCATCATAGTGAAGGGAATAATTCCACATTCCAGTTACAACAGTAGCTACACAATATGAGGCCGACAAGTAATTTACCTAAAAGCAGGGTAAGGGGATTCTTTATACGTTAACACTGAAATCTTCCTTTGTATATTACCATAATCAAGAAAAATTTCATTTTCATTCATCATTCAATCCTACGTTGCCCCATGAGGAGCGTAGGAGCCCAGGGCTAGGCAAGTTGGTCCTGACATAGATGAGAGTGATCAGCCTCACTCATCCCTGAGTGGCATTACATGAGCAGTAAACCCCAACCACCCCTTGGATATACACCACCACTGGCTCAATCCAATTGGAGTGCCATAATTACCCACTAAACCACCAGGTGTCAAAATTTGGTTATATGGTTACCACCCAGTCAGTGTAGGAAATGGTTTCCTGGTGATCCTGGTGTACAGGAAACCATTTGACTTGTCACTCAGTGTAGAGTCACCCACAGGCAGAAAGAAGAGGATAAGAATGAAGGAAAGAAAGACAGAAGAGGGAGTGTAAAGTCACCTGTAGGCAGAAGGACAAAGAAAGAAAGAAGAAAAGAAGAGGATAATATAGCAGAAATCATTTCCTTTGCTACTAAATCCTGCATATTGTTGTATATTTACCATAGTTATTCTTACTCTTTTGAATTTTTTTTCTCTGTAACTACTGTAGTTGTTTTTTAAACTGGAGGAGTTACTGGTATATATAGCCTTCAGTGACTACTCCAAAAATCTTTCCAAAGTTGAAAAATATTCATGAGGTAACATGAATAAACTCAAAAAATATGTCATTGTGCTGAAGAGAGTAAGAACGTGGGACACATATCTGATATATGTTTGGACCATTGTTCAGAATAATTATTATGGTTTGTTGCACAGTACTACTTTTTTCAATAATTGTCAAATTATACGGTAAAACCTTGATACAACGGATTTCAATAGAGCAAAATTCGCTTTTATCGGAGTCGAAGAACCACCACACTAAATTATCATATATCGGAAAAAGTCCAATAAAGCCAGAAGCTGTCCAGATTGCCTGATCACTTCTGCTGTGTCCACCACAAAAAGGTAAATAAAAGACACATTAATCAGTGTACAGCACAGTATTATTATATATATTATACCATTTAATGTAGTGAATACAGTACAGTATTGCAGTGGTATTGAAAAAGTTAAAAAACTGTTGGTGTGATCCAGATTAATGTCTGATATATTGGAAAAAAGTCCGGGTTAGCAGAGGGAAATCCGGATGCCGCTTTTATCGGATTTTTTTTTTGGGGGGGGGGGAGGATTAGTGCATTATAGTGAGGTTTTACTGTATCTGTTAAATAGTTATGCTTATAGATGTATACCTTTTAAAAAATCCAAAGGGTAACTTGATAACATATTTACTGCGAGTGGATAAATCTTGCAAGAGAGACTTACGTTGACCCACTTTCAGTAGTGGACATTCAGATGTGCCTGCCTGCATTTGCACTCACTCACTGGCATTCAGTGTGGATGGGACCTTTATCTTGGTGATGAAAATTTCTTCATTTTTCTGCATTCATATTTCTCACAGAACATTTGGTATAAAAATATGCTTTTAAGAGAATAATGCATTACATGTATTGTATGTGTATTTATTTAATCTAAAATATATTCTTTACGGTTCAGTCTCAGTAATGGTGGTGAAGACGAGCGGAGAAGACGAGAAATGACTGAGATAACAGATCTTATGCGCAACATTACCCCATGTGAGTGTTATGTGAAAGTGTTTTAGTAGCTGCTTCTTGTTAGTACTGAGTGTGCCATTCTGCCTGGATACATTATTGACATAAATAAATAATCTCAGCTTGATGTATTATTATCTATCTATTTATCTATTGCCAGATATTTTAATCCCGTAAGGGGTGGCACAAAACCAATCGCCTCTATATCGCCCTGTCCCCCGCCATTTCACTACCCTGCTTCCAGCTGACACCACCCTGTCTGATATATCTCTCTTTCTCCATCCCTCCATCTCATCCTTGGCCTCTCCCTCCCCCTCCCCCCCTCCACCTCACTCGCATATACTCTTCTCATCAGTCTCTCACTCTCCATCCTCTCCACATGGCCAAACCACCTCAGTGTGTTTCTCCTAATGCTTCTTATCACATCCACACCACAGCGCTCCTTCACATCCTCATTTGTCCGTCTGTGTCTCCATGTAACTACTCCACAGGCTTCTCTAAAATAACTTATTTCCACTGCTCTCACTCTTGACTTCTGTCTCTCCAACGAGGTCCAAGCTTCACTTCCATACGTTAGAGTTGGTATCACAATACCTTCATGTAATAACTTTATCACTTCCATGCTCACTTCCCTGTTTCTTATCACTGCTTTTAAGGACCCAGCAACCTTTCTTCCTTGTTGTACCCTTTCAAACACTTCACCCTCAAACATCCATCCTTACTCATCACACTACCCAAGTACTTAAATGCACTCATATTTTCCATTTCCTCCTCATCCAACCTCATTGTATTATTATTATCGTAAATATATATTCTGTGAGTGCTGATTAGCATATTTCCCGGTGTATAGTGCACTCTGCCACATAACTCGCACCCTAGTTATCAAGAGAAAATTTGGAAAACAGCTAGGTTTAGGCTTACCCAAACAACATGAAGTTGCAGGACTTCCACCTACCGTAGCACAGTGTTTCGTTGGATACTTACTGTGCTGCTCTTAACGAGCATATCTTTACAAGCAATAGCAATCTAATTTCAAATGTACTGGTACCTGTATCGTTTCATGCTATATCTCTGGAGAATCTGAAATCTCAGAGAAAAATGTCAAAGCACTCAAAACAACTGCCATATGGTGTTTGTTTTGGCCCAACACACCAGCTATCAAACAACAGTGTTACCAATACTAGCGAAAATTCCTTTGTAACTCTGACGTCATATTCCGCTGTTCTCGTTACTTGAAAGCAAAGGAAACTGCTACTTCCTTATGGATGCTCCTATAACTTCATTATTTACGATGTTAAGGTTAGCAGACAAATCCATTTAGGAGACAACGTTCATGATAGATTTGGGTCTAGTGCTATAGTTTATAGTAAGAGAGAGTAAGAAGAGAGTGGATGAGGAATTTGGAAGGAATTTGAGTGTAAAGTGGAAGGAATGTAAGAAAATGTTCTGGAAGGAGGTAAAGAGAGCTAGATAGGGTGCCAACGAAGCCAGTGGGGGTGTGAAAGATAAAAATGGTAGATTACTAGTGGAGAAGGGAGAAAAAGTAAACAGATGGAGAGAACACTTTAATGAACTGTTGAACATAGAGAATGAAAGTAACGCAAGTATAAGTGGCTGGGGAATGGCAGGGAGAAGGAGGGTTGTGAGAAGAGAGGAAGAAATCAGTAGGATGGAAGTTGTGGAAGCAATGAAGAAAGTTAAAATGGGGAAAGCCCCAGGAATTGATGGAGTGTGTGGCGAAATGCTGAAGCATGGGGGAGAGATAGTAATAGAATGGATGTGGAAGGTGTGCAGATTGGCTTGGGAGGAGGGTAGAGTCCCGGAGGATTGGAAGTCAGGTATAATTATTCCTCTGTACAAAGGAAAAGGGGAAAAAGCAGTGTGTGGTAATCATAGGGGCATTTGCCTTCTCAGTGTAATGGGAAAAGTATATGGTAGGATGCTTATTGGCAGAGTTAGGGAAATTACAGAGGAATTAGTTGGAGAAGAACAAGGAGGTTTTAGGAAGGGAAGAGGTTGTGTGTAGACCAGATATTCATTCTTAGATCCTTAGTGGAAAAGTTTCTAGAGAAGGGCAAGAAGTTTATGGATCTGGAGAAAGCATATGACAGGGTGGATAGACAAGGTTTGTGGAAGGTATTAAGAATATATGGAGTGGATGGGAAGTTGTTGAAGGCAGTGAAGAGTATGTATGAGGGTGCTAAGGCTGCAGTGCATGTGGATGGCAAACTGAGTGAATCTTTCCATTTGAAGGTTGGATTGAAACAAGGATGTGTCATGTCTCCATGGTTGTTCAATCTGTATATGGATGGGGTTATAAAAGAGATACAAGGTCGGGCAGTGGATGTTGGAGTGGCCCTAGTGAGAGAGGGCAGTGTGTGGAAACTCCCTGTACTGTTGTTTGCAGATGATACTGTGTTGTTGAGTGAAGACGAAGGGGAGCTGCAAGGCTTGGTAGATGAGTTTGGGAGAGTGTGTAAGAAACGGAATCTAAAGGTGAATGTGGGGAAGAGTAAAGTGATGGTCTTTGAGAGAAGTTAAGCCAGTGAGTGTACAGTGAGATTGGAAGGGAAGGAAATGGAGAATGTGAGTGAATTTAAGTACTTGGGCAGTGTGATGAGTAAGGATGGTAGTCTGGAGGGTGAAGTGCTCAAAAGGGTACAGCAGGGAAGGAAGGTTGCTGGTTCGTTGAAAGCAGTGATAAGAAACAGGGAGGTGAGCATGGAAGTGAAAAAGTTGTTACATGACAGTATTGTGAGACCAACTCTGACATATGGAAGTGAAGCTTGGACCCTGTTGGAAGGACAGAAGTCAAGAGTGAGAGCAGTGGAAATGAGTTATTTGAGAGGAGCATGTGGAGTCACATGGAGAGACAGACTAACAAATGAGGAAGTGAAGGAGTGTTGTGGTGTGGTTGAGGACGTGATGGGAAGCGTTAGGAGAAACACGTTAAGGTGGTTTGGGCATGTGGAGAGGATGGAGAGTGAAAGATTGATGAGGAGAGTGTATGTGAGTGAGGTGGAGGGGGCGAGAGGGAGGGGGAGGCCGAGGATGAGATGGAGGGATGGAGTGGAGAGGTATATGAGAGAGTGGGGTGTGAGTTGGGAGCGTGGTAGTGAAATGGCAGGGGACAGAGTGACATGGAGGCGATTTGTTTGTGGCCACCCCGTTCGGGATTGAGGCGTCTGGCAATAGATAGATAGATAGATAGCTATAGTTTGATGTGTTTTAAAGTTGAGCTTAGCGCTTTTGAAGAAATTTGTTTGACAGGACTGTCCATAGATTTGGCAATAAACAAACCATTCAGAGCGTCGTCAGTCACCTGAAAAGCTAAAGTATTGATGCCTTTACAGTACTTTGATAAAGATGGAAGAATTGTTCACTGTATGATAACATAAAAGTACAGGCCTAGTGTAAACACAGCCATGAGACTATGAAGGATTAAAAATAATGCAGAGGTAAGCTTTCATCAGTTTGAGGAGGACATAGCCACTTCTTGGTTTGTCTGTGGCCCATTCCTTCCCTACTAAAATGGGTAGCTTCGTTGTATAATGCACAGGAAATACTTTGAGAACAATTTTTTGGTTTAAAAAATGCATGTAATGTACCAGGAAATACAGTATGTAGTTGGTGTTGTGGCCCCAGGCTCAGCATAATGTTACTCAAATATACTATAGAGATCCAGGTACCAGATGGACTTTTCTAGTAATCTTTTGTTGGCCCTAGAATAGAAAAATATGGTGGCCAAATCATAGAGTGGCCAGGTGATCACATCTGTCTGTTGGAAAAACAGTTTCTGTGAAATGGATATTTGTTAAAATTTTGTGGAGGATACCATTTAGCTTAATGTTTTGATTGGCTGTGGTGCCATCCATTTGTGAAGGTTTTTTTTGTATAGTACTGATGTTAGAGAAGGACAGCATCATGCAGCTTCACCTGTATAGCAAGGTGCCTCCATTGTCTGGTTATACAATCATCTCTAAACTCACTCCTTATCCCCACTGAGTTCGTATGTCAGATGAACCTGGGGCATGATTACATCACTCTCAGAGTACTTTCGTGGTAGGCATCAGTTTCCTAGTTTCCTCACTGTGTATTCTGTAACATGCCTTATATGTCTTGACACATATTCACATACCCTAGCAATTCATCTTGGCATTCTGTTCCTTCTCTCTTCAGGCCTCCTGCCTTCAAGCTTACTGCATATGTACCTTTTTTAGTACCCTTTTCAGACCCCTTATGTAATCATACCATTTTAAACATACACATCTATCTTTTAATCAGTAGACTTCCTAATTACACATCACCGTTCTCAGTACTTCTTGTCCTATTCTTTCTGTACACTATATGTATTTTTCATCTGTTTCTTTTATTGTCACTAGGCCCATGCTCTTGCTACCGGTACTATAGTCGGTTTCATGGAGTCTGACGCACAGATTTTGCCAGCTGAGGACAGGTAGATTTGGTAACATTGCGCAATGCACTCGGGCGTTCATTGGTCAAGTTTCGTTGTGTTTGAACGTGCACCAAATTGACTTTGTATTCCAACCAATGCCCTCATTTCTTTGTAAGATACCGGGTTATTCAGAAACAAATTAAAGCACTGACATCTTTAATGATAAATACAAGTATGTGCCTTTTAAATTATTAGAGGTAAACCTGAACCACATTGATAACAAAAAGTAAAGTCACAACTGGACACATACAGACACAGTTAGCGACTGTGGCGGGAATTCAGACGTTCATAGCAAGGTGATTCCGAGGTCCTGTGAAGGCTCGAATGTTTTTCCAACCACTACTTCACGGTGTCACAGTCTACAGTCCACATCATGCCCCTTATTACTTAATCAACTAATATGCAACCTTTCCCTAGATATGCTTATCTTATCTTTCATTACCTTCATAGGTAACAGTAGCTTTAAACATCTGCATTTGTTTGTATTCATAGTCAGATTTAGTAAAATTATTTCTTATATTAATGTTTGTTGTTTGATTTTCCTGAACATTTTCATAAGTATCATAAGAGATAGGCATACAGACAGACAGATGGACACCCTATCCCTGGCCACCAAGCACCCTTTCCTCAAGCATGACGTATCTCTGTCCCCTCGACAGAGAGGAGCTGGGAAAGTAATGGATTACATCACTGCAAAATGAACCGAATTTTTGTTAATGGTGGAAAAAAGGAAAGTAAGATAAAAGCAAACCCCATGAGGAAATAATACTTGATCAACGCTGCTATGATAAAACTGCTTGCAGTGTGAACGAAATCAAACATAATGAAATGAATTTAAATAAGTACAGTAAATCAGTTACTGACTGTTGTCCGTATGCATCCAGTCGCGACTCTACTTAGTTTTGTTATCAATGTCGCTAAGGTTTATCTCAAGTAATTTAAAAAGGCACATATATATATCATTAAAGATATCAGTGCTTTATTTTGTTTCTGAATAATGTGGTAGCTTACAAACAAATGAGGACATTGGTTGGAATACAAAGTTATTTTGGGTCACGTTCAAACACAACGGAATTTGACCAATAACTGCCCAAGTGCATCGTGCAGTGTTACCAAATCCACCTGTCCTCAGCTGGCAAAATCTGTGCGTCAGACTCCGTGAAACTGACTATAGTATCTGACACCCATAAGCTAATCCAGGCCAGTGGCATAGCCAGGCGTTGACAGATGGTGGGCCGAGGACAAACCAAGCCCTATTTTGTGGGGGCCCAATGCTAGACATTGTGGTGGGGTCAGTGCCAGTGTGTGGGGAGGGGGGGGGCAAAGGTCTGACTTGGGGGCCTGGACCCCCCTAGGCCACCCCCATAACTACACCACTGTTGCAGGCACTGTAGCCTACCAGCAATTCCTCATACAGTCATCATAAGCCTTTTTACCCAGTTTATTGTTTTGTATCAAAGACTCCAGAGTAACAGTCATCATGCAACCCTCTTGCAACCTCCATACTCAGTCCTGTAATGACATATCAAGGATTCATTGCACTGGTTACCTTTCTTCTTTGAGTCACATGATTCTTCACATCGGTCCCGTTCAAGTTAGTGACATTTCTAAGGAGTGAAAAAAATACTGTATCAAAGGAGTGACACTTTTAAAGCAAGGAAAAATATTTTAAATGAGTGACAAATCAAATGTATCAAAGAAATGACACTAGAAATGTTAAAATTTTTAAAGATATAAAACAGCATAAAATAGTCATTTAAATATTTAAAATTCATTAAAATTTATATACTGTAATCTCTCGATTATCCATAGTAATAGAGCCATCAGTGTATCCGTACATGGACGAAATCCGGTTTTGGAGCAATACCCTACCAATCAATACCCCACCAACCTGTACTCTACCTGTATCCTATGTATATTTACAGTGCCTCTCCTAATTGTAGCAGTGTTCATTGGTTTTTCAGTTATTTGGACATC
>JAGKTI010002089.1:14341-29636 GCA_018397915.1 Birgus latro
CGCTCCTTCTGGCACCTTGCCAAAAACCTTTCTAACAACTTTACCTCATCATCCTTCCCTCCTCTTTTCTACTCTGATGGCTCTGTAGCTATTTCTTCTACTGATAAAGCCGATCTCTTTGCTCAGACTTTCTCCTCCAAATCCACCTTAGACGATTCCGGTGCTGTTCCTCCATCACTTCCCCCCTCTGACTTCCTCATGGTACATTAAGATTTCTTCAGCTGATGTATTTTCTGCCATCACTGGCCTCAATACTATCAAGGCATATGGGCCTGATGGAGTCCCTCTAGCTGTCCTCAAGAACTGTGCTTCTGTGCTTACACCCTGCCTAGGTAAACTCTTTCGCCTTTGTCTGTCAACTTGTACCTTTCCTTCTTGCTGGAAGTTGCTCTCATTCAGCAAGTCTCAAAGAAGGGTGACCATTCCCAACCCTCTAACTATCGTCCAACTGCTTTAACATCTTGTGTTTCAAAAGTGTTTAAGTCTATTCTTAACAGAAAAATTTTAAAGCATCTTTCCTNTCTGCTAAAAATAATTTCATCCGCACTAAATGTTCCCAACTCTCCAACTCAAATTCTTCACGCTCCTTCTGGCACCTTGCCAAAAACCTTTCTAACAACTTTACCTCATCATCCTTCCCTCCTCTTTTCTACTCTGATGGCTCTGTAGCTATTTCTTCTACTGATAAAGCCGATCTCTTTGCTCAGACTTTCTCCTCCAATTCCACCTTAGACGATTCCGGTGCTGTTCCTCCATCACTTCCCCCCTCTGACTTCCTCATGGCTGACATTAAAATTTCTTCAGCTGATGTATTTTCAGCCATCACTGGCCTCAATACTAACAAGGCATATGGTCCTGATGGGGTCCCTCCTGTTGTCCTCAAGAACTGTGCTTCTGTGCTTACACCCTGCCTAGGTAAACTCTTTCGCCTTTGTCTATCAACTTGTACCTTTCCTTCTTGCTGGAAGTTGCTCTCATTCAGCAAGTCTCAAAGAAGGGTGACCATTCCCAACCCTCTAACTATCGTCCAACTGCTTTAACATCTTGTGTTTCAAAAGTGTTTAAGTCTATTCTTAACAGAAAAATTTTAAAGCATCTTTCCTATCACAACCTTCTTTCTGATCGTCAGTATGGGTTCCGCCAGGGACGCTCCACTGGCGATCTTCTCACCTACCTTTCAGACTCCTGGTCATCCTCCTTTCGAGACTTTGGCGAAAGCTTTGCAATTGCACTTGACATCTCAAAGGCTTTCACTCGAGTCTGGTCTAAATCTTTAATTTCCAAACTGCCCTCTTACGGTTTTCATCCTTCTATCTGTGCCTTCCTTTCTGGTCGTTCTATAGCCGCTGTTGTAGACGACCATCGTTCTTCTCCTAGATCTATTAACAATGGTGTTCCTCAGGGCTCTGTCCTGTCACCAACTCTCTTTCTTTTATTAATCAATGACCTTCTAAGCTGTACATCTAACCCTATCAACTCGTATGCTGATGATTCCATCCTTCACTTTTTCATTCGGTTCCCACAACGTCCATCTCAGTAGTTACTTCAACAAACAAGGGATGAGGCTATGGCACTTCTTATGTCTGACTTGGTTCGTATCTCTGACTGAGGTAAAAATAATCTTGTTGTTTTTAATCCATCAATGACTCAGTTCTTACACCTATCAACCCGACACAGGAGTACCCACTGATGTTTAATAATGTCCAGTTCGTTCCTGCATCATCCTTGAACATGCTTGGGGTTTCATTCACTCGGGATTTATCTTGGAAAGAACATATTACATCTCTTGTGAAATCTGCTTCCAAGAGATTAGGTATTCTAAGCCGAATCCGAACCTTCTTTACCCCTGCACAGTTGTTGACTTTATATACGGGTTTTATTCGCCCGTTTATGGAGTACAACTCTCATGTGTGGGGAGGCTCCCTATATGCAGCTCTTCTCAATGGAGTGGAGTCAAAGGCTTTTCGTCTCATTAACTCTCCTCCTTCCAACTCTTTATCTCTTTTCTATCGCTACTGTTCCTCTGAACTGTCTGCTTGCATCCCTCCACCTCTACGACGAGCACATAGCATTCATCTTGCAATAACCTCTCATCCCTTTTCTGTCCAACTCTTTAATGCAAGAGTTAACCGTTACTCCCAGTCCTTCATTTATGCAACTTGTAAACGCTGGAACTGTCTTCCTCTGTCTGTATTTCCTACTTCCTATGACCTTCAGTCTTTCAAACGCAGTATGTCCAGGCATCTCGAAATGAACGGATCTTGAATTTGATTTGTTTTGTTTTTTGAAGGAACAGTTTGCGAGCCCCATGGCCTTTGGTTCCTTCTTCCTTGCATACTGTATATAAAAAAATAACATATTGATGGGTCTTGTGGAAGAATAATAACGTGTCTGCTAATGAAATCGAAATTACCATAGAGTTTCTTATCTTTCCCAGCCACGATCGATATCGAGTCCTTTCAAACAGCATATCACTCACCTAACCTCATGACCACCACCTCGCTCTCTCATGCAGCCTGAATCACACATTTTACATTTGTACACAGCCATGTCTTTCCTGTTTTTATGCTACAGGAACATTCAGTTAGTTGGAAATTGCCTCACTACTTCATTAATTCCAAATGAGGTACCATACAACACATTTTAACATGCAGGCATAACACACTTGAGCACAAAGCCTAACTCGCTTCTTGTTTAAAAAGGTACACACATTTTTAGTTTCTTCAACCAGGCAACTGTTGTTCATTTAATAATGTAATGTATATACCATACATACATCACCATATGGGTAGCAAGACAGTGACGATTTATCCTTGAGATGAAACGAAAAGTGAATGGATGGAAGTGGCAATATAGGGGAAATGAAGAAGGAAAGGAAGTGTTTATACTGTAGACTGACCAGTGTGTGTGGGGGTGAAGCTGTGATTCTGATAAGAACGACAGCTGTGGAGATTTGTTAATCGTGAAAATTGGTTAGGATTCTTCACAATTATATCCCCAGCAATGCAGTTAACCTCTTCTGCCACAGGACGTCATTGTTACCTTTGATATTGTCTTGCAATCGATTATGACCATCTGATAGGGACTCTTGGAACTCGTGAGGTTAAATATATCCTTTGTTTACCCTTCACCATCTTGCAGACCATACAGAACATTGCCCTACATATCATCGCTGGCTGACCAGAATCACTCCAGCAGCTCATACATTATACATTTTGAAACTAACGTTATCCCTGTAGGAGAATATCTTATATGATAGGCATACAATTTTGCGCCAACACACAACACCCCTGTCATCATATGACAAAGGCACACAACACAATTTGATATATAAAACAATCATCACACAAACATTAGCAAGCCCTCTTCGACAACAGCCCATCTCCAGACACTTCAACACCAGCAGTGAAGAAACACCTACAAACTCATTTCACTTGCAGGGCAGTACAGCATCTCCACCGGATCGCAGTACTAGATGCCCTTCTCCTGATATTTACTATCAAAGGTATTCTTGATTAAAGCTGATAGAGTTCACCTAACCAAGCTTAGAAGAGGACATCACCCAGCCCTCTTCAGTTACCAGCTTAGACCTGGTTTGGGGGGATCACACATGGGACGAATAACCTCACACAACATAGAGGGCAGTAACCAGCCCTAATGGCGACCAGGGCAATGGTGGAATTTGCCCCCCACTCCCTCTGCCCCGTTCTCTTTCGGGTTCGCCATCATCACTACCCCACCATGCCCTCCAACACCATTTTCACCACTGAATTCGTATAAACAACAGAACACAGAAAATAAAGGATTCCTTTGACACACTTGACGATGAATAATTTTAATGTTAGTTAAAACTCTAATTACTAATGTGCTACATTAACTTTAAAATTCATTCAGATTATGATAAAATTTGTGAGACAGCAGTAATTCTAGTCTAAATGAATACCGGTATCACAGAAAATTTACACATGCTTCACACGAAGAGGACACAATGGAAATCAGAAATTAGTACCCACTAAAATTAACTCAGCAACCACAGACATTGTTCATCTTGTCTTGTGAACTGTAAAAAAGTAGGCATAAGGCCATTACTATCAAGAACTTTTTGTTTTTTTATCCTACTTAGTAAAAAAAATCAATCAGCATATTAGCAAACAAGCAGTTGAGGTGGAATCCTACAAAATCAGACAAACTTACAACGTTTTGGTTAAATCTGGTAAAGCACATTGTTAATCCAGCGGGGATATGCTCAGACAGTAAATGGGCAGGTTATGTGTGCTGTGGGCTATAACAAGGAATAACTCTCAACACGTATTCTGAGCTACAAGTGACGGAGAATCCTTGGATAGGAACAACTGCAGGAGTGAGGAGAAATAACAGCAAAAAGATGTCACAAGTACGAGCAGAAGTGGGAGTAAGGAAATACACTGTGTGAAGCAAAGACTCTGAAAGAAAACACTCAACTAGACAGGGCATATGACGAGGCTGGAGGGAAGTCTGGCAAATGGAACGAATAGATACGAGATGAAACAACTAAGGTCAAAGAAAATGCCACAACTACGATGGACTGACTGTATAAGGAGGGATGTGAGGAAGATTGGTAGGAAGAGAGGCGGCTGCCAACAGGAGGAGTCGTGGTAAGGTGTAGGAAAAGTGGTGACCGTTGAGGACAAGGAAGCTACGACGAATTAACATCATGCTTTCGATGATGACGATACCAGCATCAATTGTGAGTAGGTTAAATTTGTTAGCTTTGTTGTTGTTGTTGTTGTTGCTGCTGCTGCTGCTGCTGTTGCGGAGATAACAAGGGCATTCACTCTTTAATAATTTTCTGCCGTCAAGGTGTGTTAGTGCCCACAATACCGTATGGGTGCCGGACACATGTCATGAGAGTGAAAAGTTAAGAGTAAGAACCGTGGAAATGCGAGTACTGAAGAATGTAAATGGATGTGTAGAGTGGATAGCATACAAAATAATGTTATTTGCAAAATATACAGAATAAGAAAGTACGTTAATAATACGACATGTAGATAATGTGCTTGGACAATATCGAAATACGGAGATAACTGCGGTAGCTGGGGAGGTGAACAGCATATATGTAAAGGAATATGAAGGTAGGAGATGACCTGGGAGACCAAGAAGGTGGATGTTTATAGTGTATGAAAGTGCAAGAAGATTAGATACGGAAGTTGAAGAAGCCAGAGAACTGACAGGAGCACGAGTTAGATGATACATGTTCAGAGGAGTGTACGTCATGGGTTTAGCGCACTTTTATAATCTTGCCAATTGACAGACTAACTCTATGTCAAGTGCATCAAAATAGAAACTAGAAGCCACTCAGAGAGTGAATACCTCCTCCAGTGCTATTGCCATTGAAATGGATCCTGAGCCTGATCCGCCCTCCAAATTAATAAATTCTTTCTTGGTCCACGGCCCACCTTTCCACAAAATTAATTAAAATTCATTGAGAACTTTTGGAGATGTTATGCTGGATACTCCGGATCCGCCCCAGAATTTAATCATTTCTTCCTTGGCCCATGACCCTCCCTTCCACAAAATTTACCAAAATCCATTCATAACTTTTTGAGTAATCCTGCTAACAGACGGATGGGCAGACAAACAGACAGACAGACAGACAAACAAATAAACAAACAGACAGACAAACAAACAATCAAACACCAGCGAAAACAACCTCCTTGGCGGAGGTAAAAAGCACGTGTAGGTGGTTAAGCCCATGGGGTGGAGCCAGGATTGTGGGTCTTGGCTCCTGTATAAATGAAGGTTCCGGCCCATTCCAGTGGCCATGCTGTAGATATTTCTTACTCTCATTTTCTTTGTTTTTTGGATCCTGCCTCAACCTCTCGTAAGTGGGAGGGTAGACTAGGGTGAGGGTGATGATCTGAAATTTTACTTCTGACAACATTTAAGCTGCACATATCAAATCACATGAATATTAACCCGCCCAGTCCCCCTGACGTACGATACACGTCACCACTTTTTTTCACGCTCAGACCCACCGACTTGCATCATACGTCAGTCAATTGCAAGGTCCATCGTTTGCAGATTTTTCAAGATTCGCAGGCGATTTTTGGTAGGCATATGTGGGAGACCTTCCTCTACCCGCTGTCAAGCGAGGATACTGTCTGGCCCCACCTGACCCCCCTCCCCCCCTCACTAGGCAATTCATCTGTTAGCAGTAACCTGGCCAGTAAAGACATGTTGTGCCACGGTCTCTCCAATGACGAAATTCACAGTGAAAGTGATTCCTGAGGTGAAGGACAAAGAAATAAAGAAGCTAGAGTAAGAAAAAAACAGAAGTGATAAGGTAATGTGGTAAAAGAAGGTGCCATATGTTGGTGTTTTTGGTGAGTGAACAATGCTTATATCACCTATATTACTGTGTGAAAACCATTATAGTCTTATACTACACATAAAATCGTACCAAAATAAAAAAAAACAAATACGTAATTTAAAGTGGCTTGAATTAGTTAACCTTCCCATAGTTCATTTTCTTTGAAGCCAGGTACCGTGAGAGAGAACGAAAAGGTATGGCTGACTGTCACCTGTAGCAACATTTATAAGCTCAGGAGGGCGATTTCTCTATGAATTTTCTGATCAAGATTTCTGCATGTTTCTGACAGCTCCATCTCGGACAGCCTTGTCTGAACAGCTATTAGTGCGAGGAGCTTGACGTCCAATATGGCGTCGTAAACAAAAGTCACGTGATTCTGTGATGTCACTGGAAAAGGTCTATTGGTTTGGGTGAAAGGGTTCTACAAAAGCATGAAAAGAGGAGGTTAACAGATACTGTGGCAAACAGGAAATATGAGATAAATATTTAGTGAAGGCGACCAACATTAAGCATATGAACAGTTTAGGAGAAAGCTATGAAAAAAAGAACAGTAAGCAGATTGAAAATGTATAAAATAGAACTGGATGTACTGTAGAGGGGGAATGATTTCTGGGAAAAGGTAAAACTTATCTAGCAGACTGGGATAGAAAACGAAATACTGTACCAACTAGCTTAAAGGAAAAGATAATAATCAAGAATGTGAATAACAGTGGAGTATAATTACTGAACTAAACTGTAATAATTACTGAAATTTACTAGTAACTGAGACAAGGAAGATGACTGTAGTATAAGGAAAGTAAACTATGGTCCATCTAAAATGTCGGGATCGTTTAGGTGTTGCCTCTCATGGGAATTCCCCCTCCCGTGGCGTTGCCAATTTTTGTACTGGGCAAATTATTGGATTAGAGACAAAGTACAATGTCCTCGCTCCCATCACACCACCTCTCTCTCTCTCTCTCTGCATATAAAATGTACATTTTATGTAGATTTATTTCTATAAAAAGTCTATACAGGTGAGTAGCAGGGGTAGGAGCTTCCATCTTGGGTGAAGGTCAGAGAGGAAGTGACCTGTGGATTAACACGGTCAGTCAGACCTTCTCATCTGATCCATCCCTCACTGACTCGCCCATCCCTCGCTGGCAGCGTCGGAAAGCAATGTTGCCAAGTGTTGCAGTATTTATAAAAAGTCATTGTTATTAAACAAAACTATATAGCCTTATTACAGAGTTAAATATTTATATATATTGTAAATAAATTCCATTTAGAAGAAGTAAACAGCTGAAAAAAATGAGACAGAGGTGTGTTGGCATACGCTTGGCAACGCCCCAGGAGGGGGAATTCCCGTGAGGGGCTACGCCTAAACGATCCCGACATTTTAGAGTCTAAAATTTAGACAGACCATAGTCAGATATATAGGAAGTGAATGAACAACTGTGACAGTACACAAGACTGATAACCTACATTTTCCAGTATGGTCTGCTGGTCATGGTTGGATGATAGATGTGGAAAAAGATTGCTGAAGAAATGGTGGAGTGTTATTGCATCCCTCATATGTTGGTGCTGCAATGAATGTCACCACTCAACCAGCTTTGTAAAGATGCAGAGTAGAGTCCATGCTAAAAATAATTCTTTAACTATTTATCTTGCAATATAAATATAGGAACATAAGACGTACTGCTTCATAATTAGAGGTGTACATAGTCTGGATATACTGCTGTGTAGTTCCTGTTTGGTGGGCTGGCAGGAAACATTCCATGAAAGCAGGAAACATTCCATGAAAGTCTGTACAGTAGGGAATAATGCATTCACTTTGCTCGTATAAATTTAAATCTGGATATCTTCAATAACTACTTCATCCAAATAATGGCATAAAGAGGTAGTCATAATTCATGCTTAGCCTATAGAGCATACTGTATCTTGCATTTAAATGCATCCTCTTCATGTGATCTACCGTCCATTTATGTCAGTTCTAGTGCATATATACATCTTTCCTATGTAAAAATAACAGCTGAAAATGGGTTAGTGATGTGTCTGGTTTATTATATAGATAAAGCATCAATTATTAGTGCACTATAGCGCTCATGTAGCGTATTTTCGCCCAATGTAGCGACTGTCGCGGCATTCAAACGCCTGAACTGGGTTGCGCCAAGACTGACGGTCCAGATTTTTTATAGGAGCGATGGTTGACGCTCAGGAACGTCTGATGCCTGAAAGTCGCCGCTTGACCGCCTGAACCCTAAGACACAGACACAGTGTAGTGTAACACATGATATTGCTAACATACAGTACACTACAGTACACCACGTGGTCGCCTGTTAATCCACAATAGTTTATGCTCCCCTGCCCCCAGCCCTAGTCGCAGTTCCTTCAGCACCACCTCCATCTCCACCTGCTGCTACTCCAACGCCACTCCTTCCTTTACCCAATGATTCTCACCCACCCACATCCACACATCTCCGGCCCGTCACCACACCTCCAACGAGCGACGACCAGTGGCCCCCACTATCACCCCCTTCCCGTCCCATCCACGGTAACCACTTTCCACTCCCCACAGAAGACCAACCCCCTCACAACACACCCCCACCACCTCCCACCAACTCAGAGGCAAAACCATTCAACCCAGATGGCCATATTAAACGCCCTGGTGGAATCATACACCTCAAATTCTGCTAAGCCTCCCCATAATATCACTTCCTAACCAGTTTAAAAATTTAATGTTCAGTACTTTATGTGATGTGTTTGATGTAACTACTATTTGCCCTCTTACTGTCTAACTATTGATGTACACATTGTTTTCCTTATTTCCTTTCATCCGCTATATCTATGTTCCGTGCCTACCATTTATATTACATATTTGCCTCCTACTTTCATGTATATTGTATTCTGTGCATCCATATTAGATTTTTTTNCAGCATCAACGGTGTAGAGAACGAATGGGTTACAACAGCATCAACGGTGTAGAGAACGAATGGGTTACAACAGCATCAACGGTGTAGAGAACGAATGGGTTACAACAGCATCAACGGTGTAGAGAACGAATGGGTTACAACAGCATCAACGGTGTAGAGAACGAATGGGTTACAACAGCATCAACGGTGTAGAGAACGAATGGGTTACAACAGCATCAACGGTGTAGAGAACGAATGGGTTACAACAGCATCAACGGTGTAGAGAACGAATGGGTTACAACAGCATCAACGGTGTAGAGAACGAATGGGTTACAACAGCATCAACGGTGTAGAGAACGAATGGGTTACAACAGCATCAACGGTGTAGAGAACGAATGGGATACAACAGCATGAACGGTATAGATAACGAATGGGATAATGCCGAGGGGAAGTTCCTTACCTGCAGCCGACGGATCTGCTCAGCCAGACAACCCAAGATTATGAAGAAACAGCAACAACAGCAACAGCAGGATTAAAAACAACAACAACAACAACAACTTTGATTCTTGCTGTCTTCAGATGATTTTTTCGGACAGGAGTTGTTAAATATGGCCTTTATTAACCCCTTACCTGCCAAGGGAGTTACCTATATTGTATGAAATGATCTGGAGGTGGCATGAATGTGCGGAAATTATACGTCATCCTAACCACGGGCTTAATAGGCCTTTCAGCTTCATAATCCTTAAGCTTTTCACACCCTTGCTCCTGGACTCCTGTCTGTCTCTCTCTCTCTCTCTCACACACACACACACACACGCACACACACACACACGCACACACACACACACACACACGGAGTCTGAGCTATACACGACCTACGTGAACTACCAAGCTAGACAACCAGGCAATATGTCATCCAGTCGTCCCAGCAATGCCACACACCCACAACACCAATAACACTGGCGGCCAATAATCAACTTTACACTATATTGCACAGCGTCAGGCCATCTTACTATATTTAGGAGAAACTTGGGGCACCAAAAATGATGATGTTGCAATTAACTCCATGAATAAGGCGTTTATTATTATTATTATTATTTTACCTTTCATATGATCTCCAGACAATTTTACGGGAGATTTTGCAGTCAGGATGGACTAGATATAGGAAGCCCCATCACTACTACAGATTCTAAGCTGAACCAGTCGCATAGAGACAGCAAAAATAAGATATAAAATAGGTGGTCTGGTTATAGGGGTTAACGAATGGAACGAGAATTATGACTTTCGGATTATGTACCAGGTTACGATAGGCAATTGTATTCCACCAAAGAAGGGGCTCTGTTAATGATAGGCCTTAAAGCTGTGTCTAACCCCTGAAGTTCGAAGATTCTACTCCAAGCTGAATAAACTATATAGAACATGGCAATAATACAGTAATAAAGAGGTCGTGGGGCTCGGTGCCTTTAACTCTCCACAACCATGACGTCGTACTTTTATTTTTGCCGCCATTAAACGATTTTATTTAGCTTATGGGTTTAGGAGATTGATGACGGCTGTGTGCAACTGACCCAGATTCATAATTCTTACTTAAGCTTAATGATCTCTGGGTGACAAAAAAAAATGTGGGATAGGTCATCAGGATGAAGAGGTATAATAACACAGGGATAAGCAAGTCCCCAGCTTTTTACGATAAGTCCCTAAGCCCATGACGAAGATGGCGCCCGTCTGGCCCCTGTATCGTGCTGACATCACCCTGTAATGTGAGACGCAGACTCATCAAATCTTCTAAAGAAAAGAGCCACATGACTGTCAGCCAAAGTTCAGGGACTCACCTTCTTCGCTAGTTCAGTTTTAGCCACTTCTGTCAGAGGACGTCAGTCTGATTTGTTCTTAGTATTTCCCAGTAATTCTGTTTTGCTTAGGAAAGGTTATTTGAGCAGATGGAAATAGATAATGGCCTTCATCAGCCACCATCTCTATAAGATGCCTCCAGTAAGCTGCATAAAATTATCTGGAAGCAGCAAGAATAAAATATAAAAAAAATATGACGTACTAGGGATGAAGGGCTTAACCATAGGGCCATCAGCCCCACAACACAGTCAATATTTATCTCTCATTACCGTGTTTACCCATAAGACGTATTCTCTATTTATTCTTGTTGTTCTGGGATTTTAGTTGCCTTTGGATAGACGTTTCGAACTGGTGGGATCTGATCCAGCTTTAACACACCCTCCAGCACGAGAGGCCTTTCCCAAGATGAATAAAATCGTCTAGTAGCAGTAAGAGTAAACCGAAAAAGGGCGTTGGGTGGACTGAACGGGTTACAAGAGCCTTACAGGGAGCCATGTAAACCCTTTTGTCAGAGGACTTTATTTATACGGTCAACTTGCAATCTCCAAACCGTAGCATTCAACTTAGATTGGATTTTTCTAACTGTATGGCTTTGATATAGATTTCATTAGCTCCTTTACTATCACGTGGCTCTCCTGAATTAAACAAAACCGTATGGGAACAACAGTAAAATGCAAAAAGATTCTCAAGTAATGAACAGATTAATAACAGCATGGATTACTGAAATGGAAGGAATTACATCCACATATTGTCCTTGTGTTTGCCGTGAGGATACAACACTTAATGCCTAACCTCTTGTATCTCCACAATAAACAGTGGCAAGATGGATGTATTTTCTTATCCATTTATCCATTTAATTTGTTGCCGCTTTTTCTGATATATTCTTTCTATCCCTACATGCTTCTCCACCTTAGGATAAACGTTAGAAACTGCTGGAGTTAGGTATAGTCTTTATTAACTCCTTCCTTAGCACAGTTGAATAAAATCGTTGAATAAAATACTCTACATGTCAAGAATAAAATATTAAGTACAATACACAACTAAACTTAAGTGAATAAATCAAAGCGCCTTCGCCAGACAACAAGCACTCATTTACTGATAAAAACCACTTGATAACTACAAGCCATCTGGGTGTTTCCACGCTAGTTCCAAGAAAAGCCACGGCGAAGTAATTCAGAGAAGTGGACGTGTTGTGAAATGTCGTGCAAAGGTGTGTTTCCCATGGGTTGCAGGTTCAGTGTGACCTCCCTCACCTTCACCGGCTCTTTTCTTTATACCAGCCTAACCTACTCTACACCTAACCTATCCTAACCTAAACTTCACCTGATTTAACAACACCCAACTTAACGAAACCTAACCTAACCTAACGAAACCTAACCTAACCCAAGGAAGCCTAATCTAACATGAAACCTATCCTAACTTACATTAATTTAGTCTATCCAAGCATAACCTAATGTAATGAAACCCAACCTTAAATAGTCTAATCTACCGTACCTCTTTTACCCTTCTCAGTCGTAACCTGACCTGACCTACCCTAATCATTATAACCTACTCTACCCTACCTTAACCCAACCTAATACAGCTGAACCTTCACTTGCTCCTTTATCTGTCCCCTGACCTGGCCTAACCTGCCCTAATTTTACTTAATCAATTTAGCCTACCTATCTAATATTCTTTATCTTTCTTACCTAACCTTATCTAACATTACCAAGCCTCCCCCAGTCTTTCAAACTTAACCTAGCCTAACCTCCTGCAGCCTTATCTAACCCAACCTAGGCTAATTTCAACTAACCTAATTACCTCTACATCTTACTTTTTATGCTTAGTATCTCAGTTTTACAGAGAGTTTTATTTTTTATTTTCATTTCTTTGTTTTCGTTTTTTTATAAGTTTTTGTTATTGACTCAGAGGGTAAGTTGTCCTTCAGTCCATCTGGCTCACTTCCAGGCCATCCAAATACTTTCTTAAAAAGTCAAGGAAATCTTTATCACAAATACAGTGCTAGTCTCTAAAGGGTATGTCTTTGAGCCGTATTTTCGTTGGCACAGTCTCTGTAGAACGTCTTCCGGAGTTACTGATTTGTACGTTACATCTTGGCATTTTTCTGCATGTTGTTTATAGTTTTCTCAAACCAACGTACCTTGCATCAGTGCCATACGAGAGGATATTAAGGTGTATAAGAGAAAATAAATCATCAAACAAGAATTATTACGAATCCTAAGTCAACGAGTATACAGCCCTCTCTCACCCTGTCCCACCAGACATACCATCCCACCCCATCCCTCCCACTCCTGCCCCGATTTCCCATACCCCCAAGGGAAAATGGTTAGACAATTCGTCTCGGTAGCAGCTACATGCCACTGCTTGTTATGCACATGGTTCCAGGCCGAACGCGAATTAAACTCGATTAACCTGAACAGATATGGAACACCTGAGGTGACTTGAATGGGCCTACGACCCCTGACATGGCCTACATGAACGCAAGTTGACCCAGTTAAGGTTTAATTAGGCCTAAATTAAGGCTAAGTAGCTAAATGAACTTGGAATGGTCTGGATGGATCTAAATGAAACTGATTCGACCTAACTAGGCTTTAAGTTACCTTAACAGACCCCCTGGACCCAACTGGAGGTAAATGAACCTTGAGTAGCTGAATCGATTTGGCCTGGTTAAGCATATCTGGACCTAATTTGACCTACCTGTACCTGAAGCCACGTGGTTGGATGTAAAGTGATCTGACCAAACCTGACCTCTTCATTTAAAGAATGTTGATTATATTACATTTTGTTAATCCTACAACCAGACTTTAGTCAGCTTAGGAACTGAATAAAATCGTCTGGCGATGGCATAAACCGACATGTTGGGGCCCAAGTGGGGTTGAAGGACGTGAACGGAATGAACGGACCTGAACCGACATAACTGAGTCAGAATGGATGTTTAGCGCTTGAGTCGACAGCAAGCGGCCTGAAACAATCTCATATGAACTACTCTAACTAGATACAGCCTGAACTGACCTGTGGGGATCTAATTGGCTGTGAATGAACCTGACCAGATTAGCTTTGATTTCCCTGTTTGAATGTGAAGCAGTCCCTCGGTTGAGCAGACTTGGCCTCGGCGACTGATGGTCTCGAAGTGGCCTGAGTGTACATTTTTTATTAATCTGTCCGCCTCTGGACATTGACTTCACAGTCCATTACCTGAGGCCCAGTAGTCTTCCTAGGTGCCACATGCCCCCACGTCACCACATCGGTGCTAATATTCACCGGCCATATTGAGTACATGCTAGAGTTGTCTCATTCAAAACTGGTGTGATGGTATTAGCGGGGATATTTTATATGACATGCCAGTGAGTCTTCTGGAAGATCTGTAAATTTTGTTTTAATTAATTCAGTATTATATCTCCTGCTTCAGTCTGGATCATAATTGTGTCCTTTTGAACAGCAAATCACTCTAGCCGCTTACCCACCACCTCTCTGTATCTGAAGCAGTCCAGTCGTGCCTGATCTGATCTAACTGGAACTAAACTTTCACTTAGACAAAAATGACCCAACTGGGCGTGGATGTATGGAAAAGGACCCTACAATGAGTTGGAACTGAAATGACTGAGCCGGCGTGGGTATGATTGGCTCAAGGGGACCTGAAGAAACCCCAATAAACCGAGATTGCCTGACTCGCTGACAGATAATAGGCTTGAAACTTACTGGATGACAGATAACAGGCCTGGAACTTCACCCCCACTGCCAGAGCACGTCTTTGTTAATATATTTTTGTTTTCTCCAGACTTTTTTTTTTTTTCCAGCAAAGGAGGGATTTGCTTTAGTCTGAAGGGTTAGATACAGCATTCATAAATCCACTCCTGTCTCGGACACTCTCTTATGTAAAACTTCTAGTTGTGGCAAGAATTAAAAAAAAAAAATGAGACAATAAACCTACATTAGGCAAACCCGACCAGGCCTGAAGTTGCCTAAATAGACGAAAATTGAAATAAAATTATTCTAACATGTAAAAGACCGAAAATGATCTCGATGGACCGGAATTGACGTGACAGGTCCGGATGAATACGAAGGGTCTGAGTGGATCATGAGTGCGCTGAACCGATTTGCTAAAGTGCACTCACAGTTGCCCTTTGTACCATGCTCTTTTCTTTCATTTTCTCTGTGTCAACATACAGCTTAGCACACTTATCTACCCAGTGGAGAGAGAGAGAGA
>JAGKTI010002089.1:44363-71906 GCA_018397915.1 Birgus latro
GAGGGAGAGAGAGAGAGAGAGAGAGAGAGAGAGAGTAAATATGTTGATAAGACAGCGATGAAGGTGTCATTTTTATTGCACTGGGTGGGAAACAGCCAGGGTTCCACACGTGTACCCTCTTATCGCTGACTGGCTCGGCACGACACCACTGTTTTTCACATTTTTTTCCTCTTCATTTCAAGGACATCCCTTTCAAAGAATTCTCAGGACTGCCCGACGGTTTTATGCTGCCGAGGAGTGACTTCATTAACGCCCTCAAGGCGATAACTTTTTTTTTTTTTTTTGTCAGTGCTTTTATGCAGCTTAAGAGCGACCATCAGATTGGAGGGGTTTGACTGTGCCTCTGTTATTCCCTTCACTGGCTGGGCTCTGGTACTTTGACTACATGTGTTTGTAGCAACAGGAATAAATTAAGAAAAAGAACTTCGGACTGAAGGTGTAAAATGTTTTTGTTTTATTATTTTCAAGTTGAGGGTGGTTGGTATCACCTGAGGTGAAAACAATCCACTGAAATTTGCTAGAGAAGCACAAAGTCGTCACTGTAATGAAGGGATTCGTGTTCAGTAAATGGTTGATGTATATTTGATTATAAAATCTCCTTCATAGAACCGTGTTCTCACTGGAACAGGAGACCTCGTAGCATTTCTTCCATAACGATGTATCCGAGTGCTTTACCACACGTCAAGGGCAACGCTGGGGAAGTCTCGTGTGGGAGAAGGACATGTGATGATGCGCCACGGTTGGGATCAAAGAGGTGCCGGCAGGTTTTATCATGTGAACGCTGCCAGGAACATAAGCAGCATTTTTGTCGTCCAAGCCGGAGCTTGGGATTCGAAGCGCGTCTTGGGGCGCTTGGTTTCTGTCCACAAAAACAGTCCAGGATACATAGAACCGAAAAATTACGTGCCGATCGCAAAGTGAACAGAGGGGTTCGCCGAAGACGATCTTCTGACGAACATGCAACTAACACGTAGCCGTTATTTGTGCTGCACTGGCTCTATATGTCGTTAATATTAGCCACCTGCACACTAATTTTATGTATATCTTGCTAATTTCATGATATTTATCATTTACGTGTCCTTACTGGCCATTCTCACTCTCCCCAAGCTGCACCAAGACTGTCCTCGACCAAGCCTGGGTGAGATACGAAGACGGTCTTGGTTTCGATGACAGATGCTTGGGCCGGCTTCGTATCACTTTGGCCGACAAAAACGGCGCAGCTTGGTTTCACCGAAGATGGCTCCGAATCTGATCCGTCTGCTTGGATGACAAAAACGCGGCTATAGAGTTCCCTCTGACGGTTTTAACTCATACATTCCGATGATGGATTATTCAGTTTTATCTTACAGCCACCAGGCGATCTGATTTAAATCAGGAGTCCTCTTGTAGGTAAAAAGTTAATTTAGGCTCTTTGTACCCTCACGCCTTGAAGTCTATTCAAAGAGAAAGAAAACCATCTGGACGTAACACTAATACAGAAAAGAATACATCACTGGCGTCAAGGGACTATGATCTGGACTATAGTAGCTTATCCTCGGTCCTCCCTCAGATGTCTGGATTCGTTGAAGGATTGGCCGTTACCGCTTAAGAAAAAGAGAAAAATCATATCTTCGTAATATTTACAGAGTTTATATCAACAGAATGCTAATGGTGCTATAAGTAGGGTGGGGTATTTGGAGGGAAGGGGGAGGACGGGGGCTAATACACGTATATCTTTTTGCCTGAGGCGATGAACAGTGTTAGTATCACATCAGATTCTTGGGTAAACAAGAAGGAACACTCAACACTCAGTACAACACCATCCCCCTACAATCGTTCTAAAGCCAAACTTTTGATCCTGCCCTTCGCCTTGACTATTGATCAGTTGGTCTCAGAATTCAATTGCTTCATCCTTGCCTGAGCCTTAACACTTCCACCAAGTTTGACCCACACTAACATCTACACTAATTTAAATGTCTCTGGGTTGACATTACCCTTTGATCTTGATGCTTAATTGATTGATTCAAACTAGAATCACTTATTAACTGATCTACCAGAAGACCCGCCGACATGTCGTAAAAATACCCCCGCTAATACCAATACACCAGTCCTGTATGAGACAGCCCTAGCATGTATTCAATATGGACGGTGGGTGTTAAGCGCCGAAGTGGTGACATGTAGAGGTGTATGGTATGTAGGAGGACTGCTGGGCCTTGATAGCAGGCTGTGAGGCCTATGTCCAGAGTCGGACACACATTAAAAAAAGAAAACAAAAAAAGAAAAAACTGGCTAACCTTTAATCCTTCAACCCGTTTTTTTTTTTTTTTTTTTTTTAGCCTGCTCTGTGACCTTAAACTTTGGCAGATTGTTTTAAATAATGAATCATTTAAATCTTTCCTAAGCTTCTGCTATACTACTAAGTCCGCCTAAATCGGATCAAAACTCTTTGAGCTGATCCTGTCCTTGACAAATGACGTATGTTATTCATCGGCCAAAGTTTAAGCACTTATTCCTCTGAAGTTCCTCAATCATTGTAACAAGTTTGGTGCATTCCATCCAATAGTTTTTTACAAATGTTTCCAACAGACAGACAGACACACAAAGGTAAACACCGAATCAAGCATCTAACATTCTCTCTTTTCGTGCATGGGTGTAAACTAGAGGGCCCCCCCCAAGGGAGGAATCACACCAGCTGCGAGCTGATACATATCTAGCCCTGCTCGGAATATGACCTCGACCTTGACTTACTTTCATCAATTTCGGACTCGCAGGAGATTTTCATCCCTGCTACACATCTACAAAATTTTATGATATCTTGAGCGGTTGCGAATTTATCGTGTTAACAGACACACAGACCTACTTTCACCAATTTCGAACCCGTAGGAGATTTTCATCCCTACTACACATCTGTAAATTATTGTAATGATATCTTGAGCGGTTGCGAAGCTATCATGCTAACAGACACACATAAGCAGACACACAGACAGACAAACTGAAAATAATACCAGCATCGCTATCGCGGCTGTTAAAAATAATGCATTGTAAAGGACAAAATGGTGTCTTCAGATAAGAATGTTAAGTCAGTTAATAGGCACTGAAAATAACACTGAGAGACAAATATATTGTATGGAAAATTCCTGATATGGAACCTCTTGCATCGTTTGGATCCAGTTAACACCTGTGCTGTGTCTGTTAGCGCCTGGTCTGACCCGGTGTACTAGTCTGCATTTCCCCCAGTCCGAAATTCCCCCGGGGGGACATCTAGCCCAGGACAGATCTCCCCCGCGGGGGAATTATGACCCAGGATAATATTCCTCCTTCTTGACCAAAATTCCCCCCACACCCACCCGATCACGAAACAATGACTCTAACATAATGAAACAAACAACTAAGTCAATTGAGTTCAGCATCAAAACAATGACTCGACCATCACGAAACAAGGACTTGAACATTACGAAACAACAAGAAACTACGTCAACAACAAGCGATAGGAACCATCACGAAACAAGGACTGACTTGAACATTACGAAACAACAAGAAACTAAGTCAACAACAAGCGATACGAACCATCACGAAACAAGAACTGACTTGAACATTACGAAACAACAAAAACTAAGTCAACAACAAGCGATAGGAACCAGTGGACCGCCAGAATTCTCCGAGCAGTAGCAGGGGCAGCAGCAATTGTATCACGACAAGGAGGAGCTCAACTACCATAAATACTTTCAATATCTGAATAGTGGAAAGTACTCTGATGGACTGAACAAAGAAGAAAAGCGTCATTTAAGGAAGAAGTGCGAACCATTTGGTGTTAAAGAGGGATATTTGATGCATAAACGACACATAAATGGTGAAGTTCAGTTACGTCAAGTGTTAATGAAAACGGAAGTGAGCCGAGTTATCAAAGCTTGTCATGAAGGGTTTGGAGGAGTACATATGGGGAAAGATAATGAGCTGAATGACACTGTCTGTGAGAAGTTACAGACAAATCACAAAATTGCTTCAGCCTATCACCCTCAAACAAATGGATTGCAGGAAAGATTTAGTCAGACCCTTGAGAAAGCTCTTATCAAATGTGTCAATGAGAAGCAAAACGACTGGGATTTGCGCATAAAAAGACTATTGTTCGGATATCGCACTTTTGTCCACGCCAGCACTGGTGTTACCCCTTTCACTGCAATGTTTAGGAGAGATCCAATGCTCCCCATATATTTGGAAATTGGGTCAGAAAAAAAAAAGCTGAAGAAAAAATGGTGATGAATATCGCAAAAGCTCAATGTAGACGAAAGAAAAACTATAATAAGAGACATACAGCTAAATACAGTGAAATAACCGTGGGTTCATTAGTGCTGTTGAAAAGCAACAAAAATAATCACCGAATGGGAGGAAAATTAGAATCAAAATACATAAGCCCTTATGAAGGTGTTTCTCTGCAAGGCAAAGGACGTGCAAAACTGAAAAATGTTGCATCAGGTAAAGAACTAAAAAATGCTTATCACGTGGTAATTTTGAAGCTCTACAAACAAGATGACACAAGCGATAATGGGCAAGAACAGGACAATTTAGCGGGTGAAGAGGACACCACAGACATGACTGATCAGGAGCAACCTGAACAAACAAAGGCTGGAAGTATTCCAGCAAGGGAAAGAACAATTTTACTCATGTTTGTAGATGAGGAAGTTGTTAGAAAGGTGGAAGTAGAAGGAAAGACAATAACAGAAGAAGAAACAGAGACAAGACCAAAAAAGCTTCCTGGTGTTCTTATCACCAAAAACAGAAACTCTTCAAGCCATTTACAGATACATGGATGAAGGTGCACTTACGACGCTTCATGCTACAATAAAGGCAAAGGAAGATGACATTCCTGGAACATGGATTTGTCAACAATGTGGGGGAATCACAGCAGATGGACGCGAAGTGGTGGAATGTGAATCTTGCAATGAATTGTATCACACTGCTTGCCTTGGGTCTACAGAAACTTACAAAGCATCATGGAGCTGCTGTAAATGTAACCCAACCCAGTGTGAAGTTCCCTTTAAAGATTTTTAAAACCCTCCACTAAGGTGAAATGTTTGTAATCTTTAAAATTTTAAATGTTAAGAAAATAAAATTTAACTCCCTTATTCAATAAAATAAGCTAATGATTCCTACGTAAGTGGGGGGGGGGGATGGCAAAGAGGGGTGGGGGGATATCCTAGGCCTGCAATTCCCCCCCGGGGAAAAACAGCCCAGGTCACTTTTCCCGGGGGTTAATTAAGCCTAGGCTACTTTCCCAGGGGGGAACTTCAGTCAGGGGGGAAAAATTTCCTGCTAGACCGGAAATGTCTGGATGTCTGGCAGCCGCCATTTCAGTTTGTCCGTCTGTCCGTTTTTCCGTCTATCCATGTTTCTGCTAGCACGATAACTTCACACTGCTCAACATATCATCACAAAATTTTACAGGAGTGTAGTAAGGAAAAAAATCGATCGCGAGTTGGAAAGTGGTGAAAGGAGGGCAAGGCTTGTGTATCCGTTACTACGATAACTTCGCAACGGCTCAAGATATCATCACAAAATTTTACAGGAGTGTTGTAGGGATGAAATTCTCCTACAAATTCGAAATTGGTGAAAGTAGGTCAAGGTCATATTCCGAGCCGCGCTAGGTATATATCTGCTGGCGGCAGGCGTGATTCCCACTTAGTGGGGGGCCTCTAATTGCTTTTGTTATTTAGATGCTTAATGATAGTATTCGCGATCAGTGATATTATAGTGATACTCCGAAATATGACAAATCATATTTCGTGTTATACAGGTACACTGAGCTTCCTAGACTGGCTAAAGCAATCCGGTTTTACAACACCTGTTCTGGCATCTCAGTCAACCAACATATATATATAGTATATATATAATTTTTTTTTTTTTTAGAAAATGAAAAAAAAGATTATGCTGTATGAAATGTTACGGGAAATGGAGGAATATTTTGTCGGTTCGGAGGTCCGCAGTGGATGGGAAGGCGACGATGTGCATACAGTCACGCACCTGGTATGTTAAACAGAACCTCTTGGTGAGAGACCAGTGGCTTCAAAGAGAGGAAACTACACTTTAGGTATGTCAATTATCCCATCTTATTTCATTAAGTTGTTGCCACTGGCAGTAAGCAAAACATGTATATAAGGAAGAGGTGTTCCGGAACCTCCTAAACAGATGGGAATGAGGTCCATCATTATCTTAAAGTTTGAAAGTTTGTAGCCAGTACTTCCATTTTTTTCTTTTTTTCCTGGGAGCGATTTCATACAGCTACGACATAGTCTGTGTTCCATTTCTTCAAATTAACGTCTGGAGGAGACATTAAGTAATTGGTCTGTCCGTACGTGCGTGCGTGGGTCTGTGTGTCGGTAATTCTGTTGTGGAAGACATATCTTCTGAACCCATGGATGGATTTCTACCAAACTTTTACCAGCGATACAGTATGACAAGACGATGAAGTCATTAGGTCAGCTAGGTCAAGGAGGCAAAGGTCAAGGTAATATGGGGTCGATTTAGTTTATCCTTATGACCGCGATATCTCCTGAACTCCTTTGCGGATTTCGACCAAACTCATGTCAGATACAATACGGAAGGATGATGAAATGTTTAGGTCAGCTGGGTCATGAAAATTGTATGGCGAGTTCGTGCCCAAGGCCAGGCACACCGAGGGAGGCTTTGAGTCTACAGCTAGGGGCCTAAGTTCTCGGCGATTCATTGTATATGAAGTTACCTCCAGACAATAATATTCTGCTTAACGGAAGACATGAAATAGTTTATGGATATTGTTCCTTACCCTTTCTCTGCAAGATGTCTTCCATACCACGAGCGGAAGTAAATGGCCTGGAGGTAGCCAGAATAATCCCCCATACCCCATCCTCCCTCCCCCAAAAAAGGCACACAAGTGTATAAGTTGAAAAGTAATCCGACAAACAGTGTCACTTTTAACCACTTAACCCTTCCTCTTCGGCGTGTAACGTATTTATTCTTGGTATCTACCCCCTGGGGGTAGGAGGGTTTCAAGAATACTACCCCAGTATCCCTGCTTGTCGTATGAGGCGACTAAAAGGGTTGGTGGTGGGTTAGTGCCCCACCCCGTAAAAAGAACTAAACAAGCGAATAAAGCGCCTCGGACCAGGACGGACCATACGTTGACGACTACGGAACGGACAAAGGACATCCTGAGGGTGGGGACGTGGAATGTGAGAGGAGTGAATGATGAAGTGAAAGAGAGAGAGATTGTTCAGGTGCTTGAGGATGCAAGTGTGGATGTATGTGGATTGACTGAAACTAAATGGAAAGGTGAAAGAGAATGGCAATACGGTTTAGGAATACAGTATGTGTGGGAGTTAATGAGAATGAGAGGGCAAGAGAGGGAGAAAGTCTGATGATAAGCAAGAAGTGGAAGGAGAATATAAGAGAGTATGGAACAGTGGGTGCAAGGATTGTATGGGTGAGGATGAAAGTAGGTATACAAGCTTGGGCGACTGTGTGTGTGTAAGTGCCGACAGAGGACCGAGTGGCAACAGTGAAAGATGAGTTTGGGGCAAGTGTAGAAGCATCTATGGAGAGAGTGTTTTTGATTGGAAACATGAATGGCAAAGTTGGGAATGTACAAGTGGATGGAGTGGTTGGTCAGCGGGGTGTGCCAGCTGAGGTGGATGGGAATGGTAGTGCCTTGATGGACCTACTTTCGCGACAAGATGATCCACAGGTATACATGGAGAGTCATGAGGAGGATGGATGGTGAACCTTCAGAACGAAAGGCAATGATAGATTACGTGTGTGTGGATGAGCGAATGAGAAGACAAGTGTTGGATGCAAGAGTGTGGAGAGGGTGGGGGAGTGGAATCTCTGATCATCACTTAGTGATGGCCAAGGTGAAGCTGCAAAGAAAGTGGGTGAAGCGACCAAGGGGAAGACAGGAGGAAATAGCTCCTGTGAGAAGAGTGGAGAAGTTACAAGATAGTGAGAAAATGGCAGAGTATAAGAGCATTGTGGAAGATAGATTGGGAAGGTATGAGTTAGAGCAGATGGCAGGGGTGGAAGATGTACAGTATGTAAGATTTTCACTGAAGAGAGCGTGTGAGGTGGTTTGTGGAGTGAGGAGGAGATGCATGGGTGTGCAAGAGACGGCATGGTGGAATGATGAGGTGAAACGAGCTGTGGAACAAAAGAAGAAGGCATATAATGAATGGCTAGCGAGCAGAGGTAGGGGAGAAGATGAGAGAGAGAGAGGAGAGAGAGGTATATGTGAGCTGGAGAAGAGAGGTGAAGAGACTGGTGAAGGAGAGTAAGAAGAAAGTGGATGAGGAGTTTAGGAGGAATCTGAGTGTAAAATGGAGGAAGAGTAAGAAATTGTTTTGGAAGGAGGTAAAGAAAGTAAGACAGTGTGAAAGGGGAAATAGCAGGGGAATGAAAGATGGGAATAATAGATTGCTGGTGGAGAAGAGAGAGAAATTGAGGAGATGGAAGGAGCTCTTTGTGAGTTTGTTAAATGTAGAGAGTGAAAGCAGAGAAAGTATAAGTGGTTGGGGAATGGCTGGGAGAAGAAGAGGTGAGAGGAGGGAGGAAGAGATCAGTAGGGCGGACGTAGTGGAAGCAATGAAGAAGATCAAGATGGGAAAGGTCCCAGGAATTGATGGAGTGTGTGGCGAAATGCTGAAGTATGGGGGTGAGATTTTGTGGAATAGATATGGAAGTTGTGTAGATTGGCTTGGGAAGAGGGAAGGGTTCCAGAGGACTGGAAATCAGGTATAATTGTTCTTTTATATAAAGGAAAAGGGGAGAGAGAAGTATGTGGTAACCATAGGGGTATTTGCCTTCTTAGTGTGACTGGAAAAATATATGATAGAATACTCATTGATAGGGTTAGGCATGTAACAGAGGAGTTAGTTGGAGAAGAACAAGGGGGATTTAGGAAGGGAAAAGGGTGTGTAGATCAGATATTTGTTCTAAGATGTTTAGTGGAGAAGTATTTAGAGAAGGGAAAGAAAGTGTAAGCTGCCTTCATGGACTTGGTGAAAGCTTATGACAGAATAGATAGGCAAGGTATGTGGAAGGTATTAAGAATATATGGAGTGGAGAGGAAATTGTTGAGTGCTGTGAAGAATATGTACGAAGGAGCTAGGGCTACTGTGCGAGTGGATGGTGAGCTGAGTGAGTTCTTTGATCTGAGTGTGGGACTGAAACAGGGTTGTGTGATGTCTCCATGGCTGTTTAATATATACATGGATGGGGTTGTAAAGGAGGTGCAAGGTAGGGCAGTGGATGTGTGGGTGGGTCTAATGAATGAGGGTGGGATGTGGAAGATTCCGGTGTTGCTGTTTGCTGATGATACAGTATTGTTGAGTGAAGATGAATGGGAGTTGCAAGGTTTGGTGAATGAATTTGGGACAGTGTGTAAGAAGAGGAATCTGAAAGTCAATGTAAACAAGAGTAAAGTTTTGGTGTTTGAGAGGAATGAAGTCACAGAATGCACAGTGAGGCTGGATGGTGAGTATATGGAGAAGGTAAATGCATTCAAGTACTTGGGCAGTGTAATGAGTAAGGATGGAAGTTTGGGGGATGAAATATTTGAAAAGGTACAGCAGGGAAGGAAGGTTGTTGGTTCACTGAAAGCAGTGATGAGAAATAGGGAGGTGAGTATGGATGTCAAGAAGTCACTGCATGAGAGTATCGTGATCCCTACCCTGACGTATGGAAGCGAGGCATGGACCTTGCTAGAGGGTAACAAGTCAAGAGTGAGAGCAGTGGAAATGAGTACTTGAAAGGAGCATGTGGAGTGACATAGAGGGACATGTTGACTTATGAAGAAGTGAAGGAATGTTGTGAGGTGCATGTGGATGTGGTTGAAAAGATTAGGAGAAATACACTGAGATGGTTTGGACACGTGGAGAGAATGAAGAATGAAAGACTGACTAAGAGTGTGTATGCAGGTGGGGTGGAGGGAGGGAGAGGGAGGGGAAGACCGAGGATGAGGTGGAGGGATGGAGTTGAGAGGTATATGAGGGAGGGGGGGAGTGAGCTGGGGGGAGGGTTGGCAAATGGTGGGTGACAGAGCGACTTGGAGGCGTTTTGTCTGCGGCCACCCTTAGGGGGATTAGGGCGTAGGGCTACAGATAGATAGATAGCTCTTTAGTCAGTTTATTAACTTTTATTCTGACTTACCGAACTCAGGACTCTTGATATAGTTTTTAATGGTTCCATCACTACAAAATGTCTGTTTTACCATGACTTGCCTGGAAGCTGCAGAAATAAACCAACAGAACACATCACCAGGTTCATGAGCTTAAGCACGGAGACGGCCTTTTATATATATATATATATATATATATATATATATTCTTGCCGGAGGCGCTCTGTATAAAATGGGTTATTGAAAACTGCAGCCCTTGTTATGCGATGGCCTCTCCTGCGCAAAACAAAACTGTCTTTCGGTAGAAAGACTGAAATTATGAAAGACTTAAGTCTCAATAAACAGTTAAAATGGGTTAAATTTAGCTCATATACCTTAAATTATGAATGAAAGGGTTCCAGCGACAGGGTTAAATGGATTGACTTAGCTTAACTTACTTAAAGACACAACGTATCTGGCAAGGAAAGGGTCCAATAAACATTTTCCTTATGTTAAACCGTCACATTATAAACCCAGGTCCCTAGATGAGTTGCAGGGGCAAACAGAATAAAAAAGATGTGCCCAAAACTGTCGAGATCAGCCCTGAAATCGAACCCAAGTCCTCTCATTAGCGATCGTTAATGAGCTTCGGATTACACCACCGTCACCCGCAGAGTAACCCGACTCACGATATTTACAAGACAATGTGACACTAAACGTTAATTTGCGAGAGTGCCTAGGTAAATGTATTACATTTTCAGCATAAAAATAGTAACAGAAATAGCTGTAGTAGTAGTAGTAGTAGTAGTAGTAGTGGTAGTAATAATAATAGTAGTAATAGAAACAGTAGTAAAAGTAGTCATAGCTGCAGCAGCAGCAGCGGCGGCAGTAGTAGTAGTAGCAGCAGTGGTAGTACTAGTAGCTGTAGTAGTAGTAGTTGTTGTTGTTGTAACTGTAGTAGCAGTAGAAACTGTTACAATCCCAGGCTCATTTGGACATGAACACAGTGGACTGCAGGCTGGAGCCGTCGTCCTGAAGTGTACCATCCTCCTTTTGGCAAATAGGAAGGGAGGTGATGGACGCCCGTATAACCGGACAGGGAAGCGTCCCGATCATGTACTGTACCACCACATGAAGGCCTTCTCCAGGTTAGCTAATTTTAATAATTATCTTCGTTTCATTATATTTCCAAGCTGTTGCATAGAGCAGTGTTCCAGGTGTCATTCGTTCAGCTTGTGGTCTTCCTAGTAACCACTTTTATGTTCTTTTTTTAAGGTAATTATATATTTGTAGTACCGACATAATTTTCCTTAGCAAAGAGCAAGAGGATCAAAAACTGTAATGAGAGAGAGAGAGAGAGAGAGAGAGAGAGTCGTTTATGATGAAGTATTCCAAACCACGTATACTGCTTTGTATACTGCTCTATCATCATCACCTTTATCAGGCCTGCACTGTGGAGCAGCCAATCACCAAGGCATTATCATTCCTGGGCCAACCCACACAATACAGGGCCAACCCACACAATACAGCGAGCCAATCACAGAACTCAGACTTACTGATGCGAATNGAAGAAAAAGAGAGAAAGAGAAAAAAGAAGAAAAAAAAAAAAAAGAAAGAGAGAGAGAGAGAGAGAGAGAGAGAGAGAATCGTTAATGATGAAGTATTCCAAACCACGTATACTGCTTTGTATATTGCTATATCATCATCACCTTTATCAGGCCTGCACTGTGGAGCAGCCAATCACCAAGGCATTATCATTCCTGGGCCAACCCTCACAATACAGCGAGCCAATCACAGAACTCAGGCTCACTGATGCTAATCTAAACGATTTCGTTCAGACACTCGGCAGCTTCTCAGCTGACCACCTCATACAGTATTAATTTCAAAGTATCTACTGAAATCTCACAGACCAATCTTACCAGTCTATAATCAGACTTTGAATGGCCATTTGTTGCGCCATCCGAAACGCAATAAGCAAAATTTGTACACTCGATCAAACGAGTACGAGAAGCATTCCACGCAAAACAATTTGACACCACAGACGAAGCGTGTTGCAAAGATATTCCTAAGCCTGCATTCCTTAAGATACGTAGCATCACTTGCTGACAATATTTGCTGTCTTATCCACAGTAAGTGCTGTTTATGTAAACGCTCATGAAAATATATTAATCTCTCTTAGACATCTCGAACTGTACTGATCATTTAGAATATTTCCGGACCCGCAGAAAGCAGTATATTTTTAATAGATACAGTTTCTGAACGACAGAAGAACTTCTGGGTACTGTACGATAAGATACTGTGTATGTAAGGTAACGGTGAGACAAGCTCAGGTTTCCCACACTTCACGCACTCGGAGAGGATGGCGGGGCTAAGATACCTGCTAGTTTGGGTGGCTCTCGTTGTCGCCGCGTTAGCCAACCCTGCCGACCAAAGAAGCAAGGTGGGTCTGTGTCCTGATGCACTTGCCATCACTCCCTGCGTCTGCACTTCTGACAATGATTTTATCAACATGGACTGTTCTGAGGTGACCTCCAGCAGTCGCCTTGCTGACATCTTCCAAGTCGACTTTCCTTTCTCAGAATTTAACAATTTCACTATCGCACCAGACGAACCAAGTACTACCTTGCGTGACCTTCCAAGCGGTGTGTTTGGTGAGGTGTCGTTCGAGCAGATCTTCATCCAGAACACCGACATAGAGACCATAGAGGAAGAGGCTCTAACGCCTTCGATGGAGACACTGCTCAGACTCGAAGTCACCGGAAACAGGATTGATGTTTTCCCTTTTGAGACGATTCCACTTTATATTCACCTTCAGGCTTTAATCTTGGATGATAATAAGTTTTCGTTCCTCCCTGACATCATCTCAGATTCACTGAAATACCTATCCCTGTCCAAGAACCTGGGGTTGACCTTCACATTGGACACGTTCAGTCAAGCCGGTGACCTCATAGACATCCAGCTGGCCAACATGGAGCTGACCTACATAGAACCGTATGTCTTCTCTCAGCTCAACTACATTGAGAGCGTCGACCTGAACGGGAACAAGTTTGACGGCGAGTTGGAGACAGGATTCATGAATGTGCCCCTGGACACCCTCAGACACCTGTACCTCAACAACAACACCATCACCGGAATCAAACCACAGGCAATCACAGGTACGATGAAACGCTTCGATACAATGACGTATTTTTCATTTCATTCTTGTTATATATGCACTATGTTATGCAGCAGTAGAGATATATTTTTCCAGCTGGAGTGGTATAGATTCAACCACTCCTTGACTATAAGAGGTCTCGCAGAAGAAGAAGGTGAATAAAATCGTCTATGACAGCAAGAAATTAATGAATAATGTATTTCAACTAAAGATGACTTTTTATTCCATTTTTGCTTCTTTGAGATGATTTTACTTGACTTTGGAGAAGCCTCTCTCAGTGGTGGAGTTAAAGGCATCACGTTTATCCTTTTCAGTGACGTATTCTTATGACATCCTTGTATCACCAGACGATTTTGGTCGCTTTATGAGAGACTTTTCCAATTCCCTCAGTACAAGGCAGGAATCCCTAACAAACTTGCAGCAATCGTTTAACATCAGCCAGAATAGAATACAAAACACGTTACCGCATCGAGTAGGTTTGTTCCATGTCTGTAGCAAAGCCGTTAGTTACTTGCAGAAAAAGTTACAAAAGGCTCGTACGTGAATGAGAGACCTATTACACTCGATTAGTGATGTGCATTACTAAAAGTTGGTTTATAATGTGTGATTATTTAGTGGACAAAATAAATATAAGGACAGTTATGGTAAATAGAAGTAGTTTTAGTAGTAACAGCAGCATTAATAATAATAATAATAATAAAAATAATAATAATAATCTATCTATCTATCTATATACTTAGGCTGCTTTCCCCCCAAAAAAGGGGGGTAGCCGAGACAAGACGACACACTCCCAGTACACTCATCCACACACACACACACACACACACACACACACACACACACTCACATTTATTCTTATTATTCGTATAATAATAATAATAATAATAATACCAGGTAACAATAATAACAATGACCAAAGGGAGGGAAACAATAATTCACTGCAGCCATTGCTAAAATATACACCGATGCTCCATTAAAACGTACATTTAAAATGCTTTCTAGCCCACCTTGGTTGGAACCGGAGTTACATTTTTTTTTTTTAAGGGGTGTTTCTGTGCAACAACTCGTGCTAGGAACGTATAAACGAAATTACAACCCCAGGGCCGGATTCAGCACTTTCAGAAAGGGTGGTGTGTGATTCCTAGGAGAATTAGTAATTAAATCATTTAAGCATTCAGAATATCAAAAGACAGTTTTATTTTTACCTGCTTCAGTCATATAAATACAACACTATGGGCAAATGCAAGTGTAATAAGATACTAGGCAGGTATTCTGATAAATAGCAATTCTTTTATTATCATTAATACACCGAAAATAGGGACAGCGTACACCTTCACGTCCCCCTACTCCCTAAATCCGTGCATGTACAGTCGAACAAATGATGACACACACTCCAACAAATCACACAAACCAAAAAATCATGACCATACTAGAGGGGCACTCAATGGAGCGCATCTCTCCGACAAGAGCAACGTAGTTTCCTAACCACTCTTCATAATGGGTTAGGTTTTCTCATCACTGATTAGGGTTTCGCAAAGAGGGTTTTCCGGATCCAGAATCTGTAATAAGATCCGGATCGGTCCCAAAAGTTAATCGATTGTTCTCTGGGACATGGGCTATCTACCCACCAAATTTGGCTCAAATATCTCTTTCAGTTTTTGAGTAATCCTGCTAACAGACAAACAAACAAACATTGGTCCCAAAGGTAACTGATGGTTCCTTGGGACATGGGCTATCTAAACACCAAATTTGGTCAAAATCTCTCTTAGTTTTTGAGTAACAGACAAACACACTAACAAAGAAACAAACGAACAGGGGTGAAAACATACTCTCCTTGTCGGAGGAAAAAAACATAATGACATAAAAACCAACAAATCCTGACACACAAACCAAAATATCAGGAATGCAAATAATTGCTGGATAGGTTGTGCAGAAACGACTGAACTCTTTTTCTGAACAGGGTGGGCTGAAAACTATGAGTCACATTATTGAAACTGAGCGTGGGAAGGCCTGAACAAGCTCCCCAGTTTTTGCCAATAATATCTGAAGCAAGTGATGATAATATAACATGTCTGACCTTATTCTGAAGCTGCTGACTACGCTGTAATGTGGGATGCAAGTCGATAGTATTTGGCAATATACAAAAATGACAGTGATAGAACAGCAGCTTACTCACACCCTGGCACACTCAGTTTATGAACACTAGTCAACAGAGGAAAGTGAAAAGTAAAAAAGGTAAATGATTATTGTCCCCATCTGTAAGGAAAAGACTTCTCCCCCTTGTACCCATTTCAACAGGAGTGGCTCGCTCGGCCATCATAGACTTCCGTGGTAACAATATCGAGAGACTGGAGGAGGAGAACTGGTCTAACCTTGTCGGCCAGGTCACTAGGAACGACGCCATTGATCTCAGAGGTTAGTTGTGTAGTTGTTTACAAATATCATGTTGTTGATCCCAGCTTTCAAGTACAGTGCACTTATAAAAAAAATTCATGCACCTCTTCTACCTCTCTTTCATTGCATACCTGAATATGTCGTAGTGGACTGAGGTGCATATTATAATCCGTCTGCGGGGGATTATATGCACCAGTGTCTACTATATCCCATTCAAGCATCTATGACTACAGTGATGGGAGAGGCAGGAGAGGGAAATGAAGTGAATAATTATTTAATTTTCATTTCCCCACAGGTAGTCTGGATCCACAGCTCATAAAGAATATTTCCCGTCTGGCACTGCTGGCCACACACACTGCGTTGCCTGCAGATGTTACAGTATATTTGATGAAAACAATGACCTGCTATGAGACTCTTAAGACCTGATGTATATCATTTGATTTTTAAATAATACCCTTAGCTTTTTATTTTATGAGTTGCACTAATAGTAAACCTCTGATGGATATAAAGAAACGACAGTGCACGAAAAAGTGCCTGAGAGGATTAGTACTGATCTGCTAGTAATTTCGGGGCATTATCTACCTACCATTCAACTCCCCACCCTCTTTTTTTTTGTCCTACCGAGAGAACAGGGATAGGCGACTCAGTCCCGACATTTGAGTTGAAAGTGACCAACTGGATCGCCCCTGAGTGACATTATGTGATCAGCAAGCCCTACCCAACCCTTGGGTGAAAACCCATAAGGCCTCCATCTAGCTGAAGCACCTTAACCCAATAGACCCCCAGGCTTCCATTTGGTTTTCTGGTTATAAAGCAACGTAGTAAATGGATTCCTGGGTTACAGGAAACCAGTTGGCTTGCCACTCATTGTAGTCACCGGAAAACAGCAGCACAAAGAGTCAGTATAAGGTAGGCGTCCCACACACCTATCACTTTAAAAAATAAATATTTTAGCTCTTACAAACACGTGTACACCTTTCGAAATCATCATCATCATCATCATCGTGCCTCTTTTCCCACCTAAGAATGGAATGATTTAGGCTCCAAAAAAAAAAAAAAAAAAATAGAAAAAAGATAAAAGAAGAGGGAAGCTTTGTCAACAGCATACAGAGTGAGATGTGCCAGAACCTCATTCACGTATCATTCAAGGCCTTGGAATCACAGCTACACTTCAGAGTCCATTTACTGACACGGTATACTTTCCATCATTGGTCAGTCTAATTTACCTCTCTCATCAGAACAAAATGCCCAAATCGCAACTGGAAAAACGCAAGTTCGATTTGGGGTCCTGTCAGATTAGTAGACTTGGTGTTATTAGCTGCTATTCACACGGCTGTTGTGGGTCGTGCTGTAGGGGAAGACAGACTTAGCGATAATGACTCTCTGCCTTTACCTGTTTAGTACCATGTGGTAGTATATAATCTGTTCTTGCGACCACCTGCATTTACACCTTATACAGGGAGACCTCTCATAGTACTGGGGGTTTTAAGGAGGTTTCTTCTAATCCTTTCATTGCGAGGGGTCTCCCAAATTTGAATAAAAGTGGCTGGAGTTGGCAAGTATAAAATTTAAAAAATGTGTCTTCAGGCTGAATGCGTTAATGAGCTTCGTGTTACCGACAAGTATAATTTAAGTGTTCTTCTGGTGGCCACAGAGAACCCGCTGCTGTGTGGATGTGACGTGCTGTGGCTGGTACAGGATGACGCAATAATGGCCAAGATCCACAAAGACTCTTCCTGTGTGGGTGGGCTGCTGCTTCATGACGTTCCTCTCGACGCCCTTCAGGAGCTTTGCTGAGGCACTTGCTGTTTGTGTCACCCTGGCGGCCGTCTGTGTCAGCATTATCCCTACTGAGCCATTTATCTTTCACTAAGAGGACGTCTTCCAGTAATTTATGTTTGCTACGATCGTGGAATACTTTTTCAACCCCAGAGAGCAATGTAGTAGTGTCGGACGTAATGAAGGTTGCATCTAATCCATTAACTGTATATACCTTACCTAAGCTGACTATAACTGTTGGTTAGTATCCTACCAAGAATCAAATACGAGTATACGAGTGCATAGTCATTGTACTTATGCTGTTAACACCTTCAATACCATGATTTTTTTTAGTATATTGTTCCTTTCTTCAGACGATTATATTCAAAATAGGATAAATTCTTAAAATAAAGACGTTAATGAACACTGTATCCCTCTTCACTTAAAAAAAAAAAAAAAGCTTGGAGGCAGCAAGACTAAAATTTGCAAGACGTCCTCGGCCTTAAGGGATTGATTCATTGCTCCTGTTATTTGTATTATTATTTCAGTCATAGCAACTGTTATTGATTGCCGTCAATGCCATGCAACCGTTACTGCTGCCTTTTATAGTCTACTTCTGTCTTCTATCTGTATTTGACCAACCAATGAATGATTAAATCATTTCAAACAAAGGACGTCTTTTATATTCCATCCTTATATCCTTCTGACTATTCTATTCAACTTGGGAGACATATTTCGAAAGGAAGGGCTAAAAACAGCCTTCATTTCCCAATGCTGTACGGGTGGGCTGTCCTAAGCAGACTAAGAAAGACAATAGTAATTAAGGGACATTTTTAATTAAAGTTGATGGATTTTTAAATCCATTCTTCTATTGCGCAACAAGTTCTTTTCATTTTTGGTTAGTTAGAACTCAACAAATACGATAAATATTACAAGTACAATCATATTGTTATTATTTACAACAATCCATTCCTACATTCATGTTCATTGCAGTAAGCTCTTTGATGAGAAAATGGAACATTAAACAAAGATGCTTCATTCTTTATTTTATTTCTTTATTACTGTACTGTGTTCACTTAAACTTGGCCTGATATTACCTCCTGTCCATCTTGAATGCTAAGCTGTAACAAATGAATAATGGTAGAATATAATACCAGTCATAATGATGAGCTATGGAAATAATTATGAGCTGTGCTATCGTCCTATTTTGCCTTCGAACTGTGACAAAATAATAACATTAGAATGTGATGTTACTGATGAAGCAGTGCCAATGAAAGGATACAGAGCCACCATATGCACATTGTCTTATTGTTGGACTGTACTGTATGAAGTAAGCTGCAAGACGGCGAAAATCTCCACAGTATTAAAGTGGACCAACTACAGAATCTTAAACTGCCGGGCTGTACCAAAACGGGATATCTGGATCAATGTCCCCGCACGGCCATTATTACCAACAGAAATCGGTGAAACGGAAGGGGTTTAAGGCACATACTGGCGTCACCTTGCTGGAGGATGTTTTTATTTTTGTTTCTCTTCCGAAGGAGTTTATTTTGCATACTACAGTTGTGTTATCCATCTATCTGTCTATCTATATCTATATTCTATGTCTATCTATCTATCTATAAACTGGATAACCTATACGAATACAAAAACAAGCCCTGATAAATGATGGTCATTTATGAAACACCTGCAATTGTCTGAAATGATCTTCCTGCTTTAGATATTACGAAATGCAGGCAGCACAGGTGCAGAAAGAGCAGACGTGTTCTATAATCATCATATACTTCTGTAATTATTTTAAGAAGCTGGGAGTTTGTCCACATCTTTGCATTCTGTTTCAACAAGGAGTACTAAGAAAGTGCAACACCCTCGCCCTCCATCAGATCTAAGGACCGAGTACTTGACTTTGCCATATGATTCAGACCTTCGAAAAATTGCTTTCAAAATCTGTCATTCTTGCTTAACCCATCATCTTCCCACCAATTCTGGTTCAAATCAGATTAAAACTTTTTGGAACGACTTTGCTGAGTAACCTTGATATTTGACCTTTCCTACTGACCTTGACCTTTGATTGATTGTTTTCAAAATTGAATCCCTTTATCCATGCTTTCAAAATCGAATATTTTTATCCAGTTATGACCTGAGTAAATCCACAAAGTTTAGCTTACGTTGGATAAAAACTGTTTAAGTTGACTTTGCTGTGTGACCTTGATCTTGATTATTTGGATTTATGTAGCCGTGTCAACAACTGGGTCATTAGCGGCTCTCTTTCTTTGTTGTAAAAATCTTTGGAAAAATCTACTTGTATAATTCATATGCAGTTAAAAACTTTGAAAGTCATATGCATACTTGTATCCACTGTTTCAAAATGATAATTTAGATTTTTTCTAAAAAATTGGATTTTCTAAGGAAACTAATTAGGCTGTCTATATGACACCCCTCCCTCAATACATTTTGTATTGTAAAAGGAGGACTAAGAATTTTTTTTTTTTTTTGGTCATCGAATTCCACTCACCTTTCCACTACATGGGCCATGGTTAATGGCTCCTGACATGCCTCGCATTGCGTTGGTTCTTCTCCAGCCGTTAACCACCAATGAATCAATCTTGCTTGTCCGATTCGAAGCCTTGTTAACAGAACTTCTATTTGCTGGTTTGGATGTTCGCTGCTCATCCATCTGTTTAGGTCCTTCTTTATCTCTCATAGCTTATTATTGGTGGTGAGCCTTTACTGCTCTCTCCACCTGGTACGAAGACTTTCTCTTATGATGGGTTTCACGTCAGTGTGTAGGAGGGGAAGGCGGGCATTACAGGGCTGGGCGGCAGCTGCCTTGGCCCTTTTGTCTGCCTGTTGATTTCCATAAATCCCGATGTGTGCAGGCACCCAACAAAGAGTAATCTTCTTTCGTACTGACCTTATTGCAAGTCAATCATGGATTTCCCTCAGCACTGAGAGTGGGGAGTTCAATCTGTTGATAGCCTGCAGTGTGCTGCGAGAATCGCTATGGATCGGTTCCTTATATCCTTGGTCATTTTGACTGCTGCCAGGATGCAGTACAGCTCTTCTGTGAAGATCGAGGCTACAAGGGAGAGACTGCCTTCTGCAGTCTTCTTGCTGCTCACTGCAGCATAGTCATCGCATTCATCGGATTTAGAACCGTCTGTGTACACTGATGTTGGACCTCGGTATTTTGAAGTGTGTTCTAAGAATTTTGCCTTGATTTCCACTTCAGATGTGTCCCTCTTTCCGATTACGAACAAATCTACCTACTGTTGATTGTTCCAATGTAGGATCTGAGGTACTCCGACTGGGAGAATCACAGGGAGATTCAGCTTGAGATCATGCAGAGATTTCTTCAGCCTCTTTCCATAGGACTGCTCATCCACTAGACACTTGGTAACAGTCCCACTTTTGGGATTCTCTGCATTCTAACGTAATAAATTAGGTTCATGTATTCAGGATGGAATGATAGAGGTAGCTTTCTGCTCTCACCATACAGAGACTGTACAGGTGAAGATTGAAGGCTCCTGTGCATATCCTGAAAGCTTCATTGTGGACAGGATCTAACATCTTAATAACCATGGGTGTTGCTGATGAATACGCCTCACATCCATGTTCCAGCTTACTACATATTAGCACCCGGTATTGCTGCAAAGTGTTGTGCGGTCCAACCCCCAGAGCACCGCAGGAGACTGAGCAATTTGGTGGCCTTTGTCTTCGACGGCTTCATATGAGGAGCCCACGTCAGTCTTGGGTCAAATGTCAGACCTAAGAACTTAAACTCATTCACAAATTGCAGTGGTTTTGCTCCTAAGAAGAGGATTTGTGGAAATGCATAGCCACAGTCTTGTTCAGAGAGAACTTGAAGCTGTGGTATGTTGCCCACTGCTGAGCCTGATTGCCTGCAGTCTGCATGCATCTTTGTACAACTAGTATACTTACCCCTAAGGAGTATAATGCAAAGTCATCCACATACAAACTGCGGGATATGCCCTCTGGAACAATCTTCACGATGCCATTGATGGTGATGGCAAACAGGGTGACATTCAGGACACTTCCTTGTAGCACCCCTTCCTGCTGGCAGTGCAAATTTGAGAAGCTGCCTCCCACCCGGACCCTGACGTTCCTGTTGGCAAGGGAATCCTCAGCTTCATTAGTATGCCATGCTTTCACGTGGAGTCGTAGGCTTTTCCAGATGGAAGAAAACTGCTAAAGCGTGGTGCCGTTCTTGGAAGGAATTCTGCATAGCAGTTTCCTGTCTCACTAGCGCATCTGAAGTAGATCTCATCTCCCTGAATCCATACTGGAATTGGGTCAGTGCTTTTTCCTTTTCTAAAAACCAAGTCAATCCGAAATTGACCATCTTCTTCAGCAGCTTGCACAGACAACTGGTCAGAGAGACTGATCTGTTGTTTTCTGGTATGGCAGCATCCTTGCCTGGTTTCAGCTTTGTCGTACTGTCTCCTCGCTGAATATCCTGTTGTAGAGGGCAAACAGGAATTCCAGGGAGCACTCTGATAAGCACAATATCATTTGGTATAGAATATTTTCGCTTCCTGGGGCAGTCTTATGGCGGAGCTGCAGGGCTGACTCCAGCTTCCAGTGGGTGAATGGCTGGTTGTAATGTCACTTCACCTTATCTCTGCTCCTGAACGACACTAGGAGCCGTTCATACTTTGCCTGTTGGATGGAGAACCGAGCAGTGTACTCGTATAATGCCCCAGAGGAGATCTCTGCTATGGAATCAGCTAGTACATTTGCAACATCTGTCTGATCAGTGATGATTGTGCCATCTATCTTCAGAGCCAGCGATGACACCTGGGTCGACTTCCCTGCTATCTTGTGCATCTTGTCCCATTCGAGTGCTAGCACAGTCGCAAAGTTAATGGAAGACACGTAATGTTTCCATGATGGCAGTCTGATTTCCTTCAAGATTCGCCTGGCATTGGCTTTGCTCTTCTTGTAGTGGACTAATGTCACATCGCTGGGTCTCCATCTCAGCTGCTGTAGTGCAACTTTCCTCATTCCGACAGCTTTTTTGGCCACCAAGGCACTAGAGGTCTGAGGTACCTTCCAGTACTCTTGGGCATGGCTTCTTCTGCGGCTAGGTGGATCTGGGATGTTAGGCGGTCCAATGCTTCTTGAACACAGTGGAATTCCTTGGCTGGACCTTGTGCTGCGGCTATGGATTCAAAGAGCTTCCATTCTGCATGTTCAAATCGCCATCTTTGCAGCACATTGGCTGGTATACCATCCACAGTCTTCAAGAGTCTAGGGTAGTGGTCACTTCAAAATAAGTCTTCCGTGACTTTTCATGTGAAGTCCAGCTCAGCATTGGCTGAACATATAGACAAGTCAATACTGGAAAATATTCCAGTTTGAATTTGAAAACGTGCGGATGAATCGCTGTTGAGAACCACTACATCCCTGTATAAGAATGATGACTCCAAGGCTCCTCCTTTTGGGTTGCACATGGAGTCTCCCCAGAGGTGGTGTCGGCCATTGAAATCTCCTCCTAACAGGAATTGCTGGGGTAACTGCTCCATCAGGGCTTTCAAATCTTCCATGTCTAGATCAAGTGGAAGTAAGTAGATGGGCGCTATTCTGTATGGCTGTTTCAATCCTACCCTTACTGCCTTTACATTCAGTGATGTCCACAGGGGAACCAGTTGGCAGGGAACGTCTTGTCATACCATCACTGCTGCTCCTTCATGGGGCCTGGTGTCAGAGATCCCATTGTGAGCATAAACTTTGTATTCCTGCAGGGAAATCTGGTGGGATTCCCTGCTCATGATCTCTTGTAGATAAATACAAACTGGATTACAGAAAGCTATCAGATGTTGCAATTCCTCCCATTTTGCATGGATGCTCTGGCAGTTCCACTGCAACATACCATCCATTACCTCCTGACTGACTTGGATTTAGGATAACCAGTTGTTGATCTGGAGTCTTCAAGTGGTGGTGTCGACGAGCGTGGTTCTTTCACCCTCTTGTTGGAAGAGGTTTCACTAATGTGAACTCCTAGTGCTCCATACTGTTCCGATATTCTGGGCTTTGGGAAACGTTCGGGAGTGAGGTCGTTTTTTTTATCTTTTGGGAGTCCTTGGTTGAAGGAGGCTGGGACTCCTGCATGCCCTTCCCCTCTGCCCCCTTGGACCTCCTGCTTGGTCCTGGATACTAGAGTCGTGGGTCTGGTCCCAGTGGACGAGGTCTTTACCTTGACTCCAGTGGTTTCTTGAAATGCATTCTTAGCTCCAGAGGATTCTGAAGCCTTGGAATTGCCTCCTTTTCTTTCCTCAGTCCCCAGATGGCTCAGGATAGTATCATGCCTCTGCTCCTTTGGCTCAAGAGCAGCAGAGAGTTACAGCAGTTTCTCTGAATATCATGTTTTCCTCATGGTCGTTCGATTCTCCCTAGCCTGCTGCATCTTCTTGGAAGCCATTGGCTTTTCAGAAGTCTAGGGTTTTGCCGAGGCTTCTGGAGCAGGTGAACCCAGCTGTAGTTGTGGTAAAGTCACTTTTATTACCATCGCGAAACTCTTTCCTGGAATCTTGCTGTACCTTCTGTACGCAAGCCTTGTAGCCTCGGTATAAGATAGTTTTTCTGTGATCTGTATGGAGATCATTTCTTTCTCCATCCTGTAGTACTCATAGTTCCTGTCGGAAGCCTGGTGTTTGTCATCACAGTTAGGACACTGTTTGAGGACAAGTGTGTCCTTATACCGACTCTTCGCTACATCTTTCACAGATTGTCTTGGACGAGTGACATTTTGCGCCAATGTGTCCAAATTTCTGTCATTTAAAACAACGCCACGAGGCAGGCAGGTATGGACGGACCACCAGTGCATACCATGCTGCCATGATCTTCTAAGGCAACTGCTCCAAATCAAAGGTGAGGATCATCAATGGGGAGTCCTCATAGCTTTCTCACACCTACTTTTGGATCCTTTTGACCTCTGTTATACCTTCCTCTTCAAGTTCGGTCTGTAGCGTCTCCTCTGAGTAGGACATTAGCTTCTGATGGAAAACAACTCCTTTAACTTGCTTAAGAAAGCAGTTGACAGATACTGAATATCTACCCCTGTTATCTTCCTCAGGTCCAGGATCTTCCGCGACTGGATCTCACTATTGGCTTGTATTAGCAGTGTGTCTTCCTTGATCTTCTTAACGGGCCCACATGTGTTCTTGATATCTTTCATGGTCTCAAAGACTGAGATATCAACTACTTTCCTCGAAAATTTTAAGTCCATAAACGTCGGGGTTCTACATGTCATTGTACGCCAGCGTCCAGTGGTTGTTATTTGGATTATTCAATCTGAGATAATTTTCTGCTTGATTCTTTTTTCTTTCCTTTTTCTTTCCAGTGATGAATCACTGATGTCGGTGAAAGAAGATTAATTTATGCTTACATTTTGCTGAGTCATAAGCACTGGATCTATAGGACGTTTGATCTGACACAAACGGAACATATATAGATGACTGGCATGGCTGTCAACCTAAGTTAGCATTAGTAGGTACAGTAGATTACCCTGGGGAAAGGAGAGTTACTGGTCTATTTTATCAGGTACATCAGAGTGGGTATGGGACGGTTCTTGGTCTAATTTAGCGGGTGCACTACATCAGATGAGGAATGGGAGAGTTATTAGTTATATTTAGCAGGTATGTCAGAGTGGGGGATTAGGTCTTGGTCTAACTTAGCAGATACATCAGATGGAGAATGGGAGAATTCTTGGTCTAATTTAGCAGGTATGTACTTTGGATGAGGGATGGTAAGGTTCTTGATCTACTTCAGCAGGTACGTCAAGGGGGGCACAAGGTTCTTGATCTGTTTTAGCACGTACAGTACATCAAATGGGGAATATCGATACGGCCCGTGAAACATCCTGATTTAACTCGAGAGGTATATAAGGTAAAGTTTGGAGCTGGGAGACCTTAAAACTTGACTGACGCCTTCTATTAACACAGCAGGTAGGGTTACATTAGTAGCATGCGCTCCGGCTCGACTAGCAAAGTCAGCGGACCACAGTGATTTTTAGGAATGCCAGGAGTGTGGCAGCGCACACATTTGTGCCTCAAAATGTCACTCATACTGTTTTTCGTTTTGTGATTTTAAGTATGATTTTGTACCATAACACTGTATTAAAGGCACAAACATATTATTATTTTTTTTAAATAGCGCCATTGGGCCCTGTTTGATAAAATTCGTCCGATCCGTCTAGTCAGTCACTGCAACAGTTGATAGATACCCGCGATTCTTGCTGCTTTATGAAACCCACTTATTAATATGATGTGAGAAATATGAAGTTATCTGTAGCTTTATGACTCAAAAGACCAATAACACTTATTATAAAGTAGTCACTATTTCTTATAATCCAGAATTTGATAGTTTATTTATTCATTTATTTTGTACTAAATCAGACACTTTGGCAGATTGGGGTCGACAGATAACTGCCCACGGTACCAGTTTCTGTTCAAATAATTACATCAGATGGCCGAAAGTAGCATGAGGAAAATAGGCAATACACTAACCGTCTAATCTGAGTCACTTTCTACCGTCCACTGTTCGCACACACACACACACGCAAACTTATCATTGTGATGCTGCAGCCGATGATACTGGATCCTTTTATGTGATAGCATAGCACACCATTATGTCGAGTGAGTATAAAAACACTGAATAAATGAAAATGTTGGGATGGTAGTGCGCTGAAAACTATCGAGGCAGCAAAACGTGTAATCTCATTTGTATATTTTGTTTATGGCCTAATTCTGTGTACTGCGTGGTTGGCTTATAGTTATATGATTATCATGACACTTCTCGGGTGCCCTTATGCTTCACCGTAATGGCACGTGCTGGAAGGGAGGAAATGTATTGAGAAAGGATTATTTGTTTTACTGCCTCGACCTTGTAACGACAGTCTTGGCGTACTACAGTACTATCCGTACATCTTCGTACATTTGCCAGTATTAAATATTTTAAAATTCTAGTTTTAGTGATATTTAAAGCCACTGTGTAAAAAGCTCCAAGAGTGTTTGTTTTTCAATTTAACAGCAACGTATTAGTAAAGGTATTAATGAAGGCTTTGACTGACCCTCTCCACTTCGAAAAACTTCTTGAGTTGAAAGAAAAAATCTGGAGAAAATAACAAGAAGCTCTCAGAGACAACAACGCCCACAGCTTGCGATCGGTCTATGACCGAACTTTTGGCCTAGCTTTGTGACCTTCACCTTTGACTTTCAGGCTTGAAATATTTTTCTTACGTGACCATTAACCCCTCCACAAAATTTGGATTGACCTGGATAAAAAGTGTTTAAGTTGACTTTATCCTGTGACCTTGGCCTTTGCCCTATTTTTTTCAAAATTGAACACGTTAATCTATGGCTGACATTAAATCGTTTCACCAAGTTTAATCCAAATCGACAGTGAAATGCCCACCCCGATGGAAGACCCAGGGAGGGGTGATGCAACACCCACCCCACTGAAGGACAATGAGGAGGATGAGGAAACACCCGACCTAAGAGACCACCGGGAGGCGTATTGGGCATGCATAGGCCCAGGGCTAGACAGGCTTACGTCTCCAACTACCTTGCGCCCCTCTCACCCTCAATCAGCATCCTTAAAAGAACGCAGTCCTGGCAGCCTAAGCTCCAGCCGGGCCAGCTCTCGTCAGGTTCGGGGTGGGGCTGATAGCACAGCCCCAGACAGCACCGCGACACGGGCCACCATCCGTGTCGGGAAGGAAGAGCAGGCCACCGTCCTTGGCTGCAACCCCCTGCAGGACCGTGACACAGGCCACCATCTGTGTTGGGAAGGGAGAGCAGGCCACTGTCTGCTCTTCTCCTGCAGCCCCTCCTGGGGACAGCACCGCGACACAGGCCACTGTCTGTGTCGGGAAGGGAGAGCAGGCCACCGTCCGCTCTCTGGCTGTATACCTGGAGAAGGGCAGAACAGCGGCAAAGGCCACTGTCCTTGCCGGGAAAGAAGGATTGGCCACCGTCTGTCCTTCAGCTGCCACCTCCCCAGGGAGGAGGACCGCGACACGGGCCACTGTCCGTGTCGGGAAGGGAGAACAGGCCACTGTCTGCTCTTCGCCTGTTGTCCCTGGGGTTAGAGGAACAGCAGCGTTGGCCACTGTCCA
>JAGKTI010002090.1:0-13861 GCA_018397915.1 Birgus latro
TGTTCGGTAATACTGTATTCCACTCTCTCAAGCACAGTGGCTCTTTGTGGACGTGTGTTGAGAGAGAGAGAGAGAGAGAGAGAGAGAGAGAGAGAGAGAGAGAGAGAGATCTACCTATGGAGCCAACAGGTACTCGTAAGTGTCATTAGGCCTTTATACTTTTCACTTGACTTAGAGGCATAGGCCGAGGTCAAAGCGAGTTTCGAGGCCGAGGACGAGGACGATCGAGGACGAGGCCCTGAAAATGTAGCACTGAGACCGAGTTCTGACCTTAATCCTAGACCTGGCATATGAATTACATCAGAGGGAATATCATGGTGTAATATGCATAACAATTTGCCAAGAAAACAGGTGCTACGAAGCCTCCAAATCCGCTTAGATTAAATAGGCTAATGGCACCAGGAACCGAAATTGCGTAATGTGACGAAAATTAGGCTTTCGTTTGACATAAAATTACCCGAAAGAATACACGGACACCCTAAGTCAGCACCTCATCGTAAGTAGGTTTTTAGGGTGATGTTTGGGGGAAAAATTAGACAATAAGATGTAGAATTAAATAACTCACAAGGCAAATAATTTGCTTTGAACTTTTGAAAGAGCTATGGCAATATGTGAGACTTATTTAGCACTTCACATCGTCGAGTCCAGCGCTCAGTGGCGACTCACGTAGACTAGCGTTGCCAGCTAAGAAAAGCTTCACATAAATCCAAAAATCGTTATTACGCCAAGATCATCAGACTGTCTTTGCAATATGGGTAAAAATGTATAGTGAATAACAAACTGACGATAGATAACTGTAAAAATCTATGGATACGGTGATAAGATGGCATGCTTGAATTCGCGGGTTGTAGCCTGACACAATATTGGATTCGATGACCTTGGGATCTTGGCCCGCCAACTCTCTGTCTCACACCAGACACACTATTCCCTCCTCAACGTTTCGCTTCCTCCCGCACTCCCTATAGCTTGTACGGTGAAGCAGTGATAATGAAAGGATTTGTGAAAGTGGCAAGCATGTTTCGATAGACGTGGAGAGAGGGAAATTTAATCCATATGGCGTGAAATCACCAAGAAGACAAGTGTCACCGCTACAACTATCTGGCGACTGGGCTTCCAAACGCTTCCACAATGGACAGGTATTTTCTTTAACCTCATAGTTTCAGTTATTTTGTTAATAGTTATGCCGTCTCTGATATTGTGTATATGGCCATTTCGATGTTGTGCCTTCTTTTATACATATGTCTGTGAGGCAACAGTGAAATGTAATAGAATATTGACTTTGTATCTGAGAGAGTGTGGAAGCAATGTAGCATCTGCCAAGTACTGTAATGTGTTGCTTTTGCCATAGTAACACCAAGTAGCTTAAAAAATGTATACAAACACACGTGGTACAGCGATGAATTGTATCTTAGCACATACATGAATTGTGCTAAGTTGATAATATTTTCAGTACGGTTAATTGTGCTTTAATTATCGCCATAAATTCAAAGAAACAGTTGTGATGAATGTGTATTACAGAAAATGTAAACAGGCGGCGTCTTCCCGTTTTTTTTTTTTTTTTTTAATGGGAAGGGAGGGGAAGAATTTAGGAACTTCCCATGCCTTATTCTTGGAAAAAAGGAGGGAGAAGGAGTCTTCGTTACGACAAGGAAATGATCATAAGGTCGTATATGAATATCGACCCGGTACAGCAACAAAGATAAGGGTGCAGTGTGAGATAAGGGCGACGTTATTCAGAGGGTTATTCATTCGATATCGTTGAGCGGCCATGTTTTATGTTTGTGGACGTCCCGAGACAGTTATGCCCATTCGTCATCGGTGACATTGGGCACGTACTTGCTAACAGGGGGTTCAAACACCGTGATTTATTCGACGTCACACCTTAATATTCCCTTGTATGTTATTTATATATTTTGAACATCGGCACATACATTGCATCGATAATCTGTATTAGGGTACTAAGTGTTATGTTCAGGATAAATCGCTGAGGAAGAGATGTTGCGAAATCCCCTATAACATTTCCAATACCACCCATTTTCTGGTGTGTTGGCTATAAAGATTTCACCTTGTATTATTTTGCCAGTTTATTTGTACTTGCCATGTTCCTTTCTTTCCTGCTTGGTCTTCAGCGATATGATCTCCCAGTGCTGGAGCTTGTATATATTCATTACCATAGGATTTTTCATAGGACTTAATACTTAATAAGAGATCTATGTGTGTGTGTGTGTGTGTGTGTGTGTGTGTGTGTGTGTGTGTGTGTGTGATGAGAAATATCGAAATTTTTAAAAATATGTATCATTTACTAGAACCTTTTTGTGGCCATTTTACAGTTGTCACCTACAGTTTCAGTCTGTCCTTTAGTTATCAGTGTATGATCGAGTTATCAGAAGACGGTGACAAAAAAGCGATTCGGTTGTGACCACCTCTTACTGTGTTCGGGCGATAGACAGATGGCCTACGATTATCAGTTATTTTATCAGTTATCAGTCAAGTTATATCGCTCACTGCCTTGTAAGTGATTGGCCCAGTCAATCCAATGACGTGTTTTTGTTTCATTCCTGTTACTCCCAAACGATTTTATTAACTCAGGAAAAATCTAAAGCAATGAATGGGTTTATCAAACGCTTCACATGAGGACTCAGTTTCTGGAATTCATTCGTAGTACCTCCAGACGATTTATTTTATTTTTTGAAGGATGCGTAATCGGGAAGAGGTTAATTTAGAAAATAATAATTATCTAACCCTTCCAGCTTGAAAAATCTCTCCCAAGCTGAACAGTATCCCTTAGAAGTAGCAAGAGAAAATTAAAAGATATAGTGAAGCAGTCTCTATCTATCTGTTTATCAGTCTGCCTGTCTATCTATCTATCTATCAGTCAGTCTGTATATCCTCCCGATCGAAGCGTCTCTCCCTAGCTGTATGAAACCGGCTGGAAATGTGAGAATTAACCCCCCAAAAATATATGGCATCGGATTCAAGGCGCCCAGGAAACAGCATCTTATCACCACCTCCTTCCCTACCCTACATTGTTTTATTTTATTTTATTCTTGCTATCAGACGGTTTTATTAACTTAGGGAAATTCTTGTGGTGGTAGTAGTAGTAGTAGTAGTAGTAGTAACAGTAGTAGTAACAGCAGTAGTAGCAGTAGTAGTAGCACTGTCTGTCCATCACTCTATTATCATTTCATTTCTGTCAGCCGCCTTCTTGTCAGTTTAGTAGCTTCTTTTACACCTTTTCGTCATTTCTGTCAGCCTACGATTCCACTGCGTTAGCTCCACACTCAGGCCATGCCCTTCACTTTCTTCTCAGACAAAATTGATCAAAGAGCTTCATTTATACCAAGGGGAATATACCAAACTTTTCTCAGATTAAGAATACTTACCAGAAGCAAAAAAATGAGACGTAGAACTGGTGAAATATTAGGCCAACATTTGACCCTGCCTGTAGCGAAGTTATGAAGGATTCCAAGCGGACTTTTCAGTCATTCTCACCCTCTGTTCTCTTTCCCAATTACCTTATTTTTCTCTTCCAAGTCATCTCTGCCCTATTTGTGTTTCCCCACATTACCCTTACCATCCATTCCAAGCTACCCTCATCATCCCCCATTCCACCTAATCTTTACCATCTCCCCATCCCATCCATCCCCTCTCATTATCACCCCCCACTCTCACCACCCATTCCAGACCATCCTCTCCCTATCCCACTCCACCCTTCCCTCTCCTCGCCTCCCCCTTCCCTTCTCTTCCCTTCCCTCCCCTCCCCTCCCCTCACCATCACCATCCTCCCACCCCAACTCCACTACTCCTATCTCCTCCATAGCCTACCTTACTCCTTACTATCCCCCCACCCTATTTCACATTCACCATTGGCCAAGCCCCTCCTCCCTACCACAACCTCACCCCACCCAAGTATCATCTGGCCATTTTCAGCCTGCCTTACATCAGCATTCTCATGCTTCCACTAGCTAATTAGTTGACATTATGCAGTGTGGAAACCCGTAATCACGCACGCACGCGCGGGCACACACATAAACACACACACACACACACACACACACACACACACACACACACACACCAGGCATACTTTCCTTGGAAGAAGATAGAATTTCTTAACTTTCTTTCATCATGTATCCACCAAACCATTCTTATTTTTATGTATTGAATTATGCTTTGATTTTTTTTTTCTAGCCTTGTCATAATTATTGCCAATTTTACTTCATTATCTTCACTGGGAAAATAGATGCATGCAGGTATCCACATTTGTATTAATTAAAAAAAAAAAAACTTCCTAATGTCGAAAGTAGTGATAGCTTAAGTCAGGTCTGATGTCAGGTATCAGTTGGATTGTTAATTAATTAGACAAACGATAAATGCATGGACGAAGAATCATTTGGGCAAGAGATTCAGTACAGTATCTCAGGAATGTGTAGGAACATTTAACTGGTTTGTAATTTCATTTTTTACACAGTTTGGCCTTAACCTATTCAGTCCAATGATGTATTTTTGTACGTCGTCCTTCCTGCTACCAGATGAGTAAATTTGGTTTAGGAGGGTGCCCAGGTAATGAAGGGGATTTAGTGAAGGTTGTGTCTGTCCTCTTCATTTCGAAAAGTTTCCCCTAAGCCAAATGAAGTCCAGAGAGAGGAAGAATACACTAAATAATGCATCATCTGTGTGAAGGGGTTAAATGAGTTTGTGTATGAAGTATTTTTATTTGCTTTTATTTATCTTTCAGTGAGGGATCAGATACGGACTGCACGAACAAGGATCATGAGGAAAAGAGTTCATCGAAATGGCTGAAGAAGACAAGTAAATACAGTGTTTGTAGTTATTCATGGAGAACTTATATTTGGCAGACGATTAAACTTGAAGTGAAAAGTGCTCTCTTTTTTTTTAATGGATACAAGAAAATGCATTTGTTCTTTAGATAAAGGTAGGATAAACTTGATAAGAGACGTGTGAAAAGATAGATAAAGAAAAATGCATATATTCAGTAGTTAGAGACAGGATATACTCGATAAGACAACTGTGAAATATTAGTACTTTTTGGAAAATGGATACAGGAAATTACATTTATTCATTCGATAGAGAAACAACTGCAATGTAACCTCAAATTCAGCAAGTGTACATTCATGAAAATATAGCTGTGAGAGCAGGTATGACGATATTGAGGAAAGTGGATGGAGATTTTGTAGTTCATCCTTAAATGTAATGGTTTTGCAGAAGTCCTCAACGTCATAAGGATGGCGACCTCTCCAGCAGGGTATACGGCAGAGGATGTCAACTTTGGACGCTTCTTCAAGGCAGCTACGCACACCAGTAAGAGGCTCCTTAAGGCTGTATTTCTGGTGATGTTGTACAGGTCTAGAGTGGCAGAGGTTGAAGTATGGCCTGCATCTATGGTCGATTTCTGCCATCAGGTCCTCTTGTGGTCCAAACGCAAAGTCCGTGATAACTTTCAGAAAGACGAAACGGGAATTCTTGCTGAGCCATTTGAATCAGCTGACTATGATGTGTCGCTTCTCACCAAGATGATTCATAAGTGCTTCAGTGACATGAATCTTCCTGAGTCCTTTTCCAGGGCAGTGCGTGATCTTAAAAATGTAAGGAATCGAGTGTGTCATGAGCATGAAATCCTAAATACTGATCAACTTAAGGCTAATTTAGATGATCTTACAGTAGTATTTGACAACCTCCTTCAGGAAACATCCAACTTTTTCATAGTGGACACAAGTGCTTTACAAAACCAGTTTAGAAATGAAATTGATGAAATCTTAAACTCAACTGTGCTACTGAATTCGTCAGACTATTTTGAGAATGTGAAGAAGTTTCGAGCTGAACTTGTTGGTCAGTTTATTACCAATGGGAGGAAGGAAGCAATGAGTCGGTATGCAAAACTGAAAGCACTGAACCCCTTTACTTGGTTAAGTGATGAACAGTTTCCAGAGATGACAGTGGACAAAATCTTCACACCCCTACACATCTTGGAGAACAGTAGAGTTGTGAACCTCGCCTTACTACTCAAGACAGAGATCATCGAAGAGGAAACTAGTAATCCGACGGGCATACTTCCTTCTGTCCTTGTGGTGACCGGTATGGCTGGGTGCGGGAAGACATCTCTGTGTCGCTATCTACTTCATGACTGGAGGACAGGTCATGGTGCTGTTGAAACCCTTAGATCTGTTGATTTAGTGATTTTCATTGAGATGAGAGCTGTAACGAGCAATGCTCTTGTGCCCTTCCTATGCAAGAACTTATTATTGGAGACTTGTGGCCAGTTTAAGGAAAAAGACATTATATGCACACTGGGGCAGATGAATGTCCTCTATGTGGTGGATGGAATGGATGAAGCCACTACAGATGGCAGGCGACTTCTGAATGATGTTCTCTCTGTTCTCGGTAATTCTAGAATTATAATTACTACCCGTCCAGAATTCTCGTTCATCGTGACCCAGATGGTAGAGAAATACCACCTCAGTCACATGACACTCTCAAATCATGGGTTTTCAGCTGAGGGAGTTTTCGGCTTCACATCGCGTGTATTTAATTCAATTGAACCGAATGAAGTTCATCGAGAACAGCAGAAAAGTGAGTTTCTGAAATTTCTGAGAACTTCTGGAAAAAGTTTGGGTGACCACATGAAACTTCCTCTCACACTAGCACTGATCATTTGTCTCTGGAAAGATGACAAGGGCAGAATTGCTAAAGTGACTTCAGCTACAAAATTATATGCAGAGATAATGCAGCTGTGCTCAACCAAGCTGATATCACGATTGCAGAACACCTCCTTCTACCATGAGCTAGAACTTCAGACCTTCATGGATGAATGGCTGCTTGCCCTAGGTTGTGAGGCTTATGACATGTTGGAAGAAGAAGAATTCACGCTAAGTGAGCAGCGACGTAGGGCACTTGCTACTCGGTGCTCAAAATACCGTATTGATAGTATTCAGGTTTTCTCTGCCTTCCTCGAATGTGAAGTGACACATACCTTCAGTGGCTTAAGGTACCACTTTTCATTCCTTCACAAGAGTCAGATGGAATATTTGGCTGCTCTGTACGTCACCAATAAACTGACTCAGAAATCAAATCTCAGGACAGATTCTGTAATTGATCCTTTAAAGAATCTTAGGATTTTTGGAAAAGTCATTACTGGTACCAACATGGGATTCAGAGCTGCACACTTGAAGGCAGAGAGTTTTGAACCTATTCAAGATACCAACATAGGATTCGGAGCTTCACGCATGAGGTCAGCCAGTTTTAAACCTATTCGAGCACGCAAATGGATCAACACCATGGTTTTTGTCATTGGTCACTTGTGTTTGAACAATGCACCAGATACTGTCATTGAAGAGGTAACAAAGAATTTATTAGAGGCCCAGGGGTACATCCCTGACCCTGCCCCTCTTTGGCACCTGGTACAGGAGTCTGGTCACCATCCCATTGTATGCAGAATGGTTGAATCATGTATCATCAAAAAGTATGTGTGGCGACCAGAAACAGAGGATTTATGTGATGGCACCAACCCAACTTTTCAACTCCTCCGCCATACGAGCTTCACCACAGAGTCTGTCATGATACGAGTTGTGGGCAATCTTCAGAGCATTAAGGTAGTTGGTGATGATGGGGATGTTGAGGAGCGTAGCTATGAGAACTTGTTACCAACATTAGTTACTCTAGCACAAAGGCCGGCGACCTATGTGGTGCTGAGGTGTGACCAGCACTTTTATGACTGGGATAACCCTGATACCACAGACCAGCTGTTGATGACTTTGTTGCCAAAAGGTAATTTATCGGCTTTGATGGGTCATGTAGGTGTGGTTGGAGCTTCTGCTTTGTCTGCCATAAGAAAAGTTGGTGAAATGCAACTTCGGGTGTCAGAGCAAGCTGCTTTATGTTCCCTTGCTGAGACACTGAAAATAACTCAGGGCAGGATTGAAAAATTAGTGTTGCGGCTAGATCTTCCACGTACAGTGCTGCCCTCTGACCTCCCTTACCTCACAAATGCCCCAAACCTCTCACTCCACCTACGCCATGTGGTCGATGAGAATGCCTCATGGGCAGCTGAGGTCATTGCTGCCCTCAGCATCATTTATGAAGAAATTGATCTTTTGGCTTCATCTCTCACATTCAGTGGAGCACAGGAAATTCTGACATTACTTCAACAACGCAGGGTTGCCATTAACACATCCCTCACAGTCCGCTCCCTTAACGAGGTGGATGAGAGTCAGTACAAAAGTCTAAGTAATATGATTCAGTGTTCTTTTCAGTGGTGGAGCTGAATTATCACAATGTGGTGCGTCAGTTCTTAAAGTTAGATAGTGAATTACTGAAAATTGTGTTCAGTGTGACTCACCATTTTTGTTGAAAGTCAAATGAGATGGCTTACTCAAGTTAAGTGGATAAACACCCACCAAAAACTCCAAGTACTAAAGGCTGAAATTATATAATGTTATGATAGCATTGATTTGCAGTTCTTGTTAGGCGCTTCATTTGGAACTCGTTTGACTGTACTGATAACCAGTGCTTTCCTTGCAGAGGTGTTACTGATTCTTTACCATACAATGACTGTGTTTTGGATCTCTGAGCTGTGATTCGATATTTTTTAAAATGAATGAAGGAGGGACCCAGACATATCCATGTTCTTCATGTTAGAGATTGCATAATATTTTTTCAGTTTGTTTATCGAGATTTCCATATTTTCCTAACAGACGTCGTAAAGTATTATGCGTTCATAAATATCTAACAGATTATTGTGTTAATTCTCTGCATGTTTTAAAAATCATATCTTTGTAAGTAGCTAATGAATTTGAAATGGGAAGGAGTATTGTGTAATGAAATAAACAGATGATTATAATGAATTTACTTAGTTTACCAAAGGAAAATTCATCTCATTACATTTAGCTGTCATGCATATCTCAAACTGTAACATAGAGCTCCTGGAACACTGGCATAAGTTTTGGATCCTTACATTCACCTTTACTCCCTTCAGTGTGTTGCCCCCCCCCCCTTTTTTTTTTTTTCTTCTTTCACCCCCTTTTTTTTTTAATCTCAGGAGGGACTTTTTAACCTGGCTCTGTTAGATGTAGTGTTAGTTAACCCTTTTACTGCTACTACTTGACATGCTTCAGAAATTGAGTAAAATCGCCTCGTGGTAGCAAGAGTTAAATAGAAATGCAGACTTGAACTGAGGGAGTCAAGATTATCCCGGAACCATATCTGTTTTGTTCTTCTGTTATTGGTCAGTATTTTTCCCTGATGGACCTCTTCAGCCCAGTGACCTAATTTCCTGCTTTATTCTTACTGCCTTAGGGGCGGATCAAGGGATGTTTCTAAGGTGCATCTAGAAACCTGGTACATAATGGAACAGACACTGATGAATAAGAAGACGAAACAAGAAATTGCTTTGAAAGGCCATTTGGTGGGTCTGCTGAGAATTTTTTTTTTTTTAAATTAATCAGCAGTTGTCAAGCTTTACACACAATATCCTTCTTACGAGTATTTATATTGTAATGGAGGACACCTGTTATCTGGTGTATGTTTTTTTAAATAAGTTTTCCTTCCTCTTATCATATTCTGTAAAAAAAAAAAAAAATTACATGCTTTTCATAACTTAAATCTGGTCTGTTCCGATATGTAATTTTTCAAGTATGGTAGAAGGGTGAGTAGAGGAGGATCGCCTTACGTTACTAGTACCTTTGCTCATGGCATCGATAAGTTTCATATTTTGTATTCCATAAGTTCTCATAATGTGTCTCCTTGTCTGTTTTCATCTGCACGACTCTCATATTTTTCAGCTAGGCAGTTTACTACATACGTCAACATTCTCCTACAAATCTGTGATATTGTTCGTTCTCGGTTCTTTGAGAGGACTGACCAAATTTACCAATGTTGCATTGATGTATATTCCAAGATTTCTATCTGTATGGCTGGCTCTGTTATACTTACATTTTCTATGCATCCCTGAAACTTAAGCAGAACTGATATGTTTCTTGGACGCTGCTGCATCTCTGCTCGGGGTTAGGGCTCTGATTGACTGGACTGGGGCAGAGATGAACTGTGTCTTTGCATATAGCTGTATTCTTAAAACTGAAAAAGGGAAAATATTTGCAAGTCGCCAATTTATTTTGATCATTTATGGGAGAGCTGTGAGTATTAGAAGTGGCCAGCCTGCATGCCATATTACAGAGCGCATTTAGCAACATTTCCTTTACCTGTTTTAAGAATACGGCTATCGGTATCTAAGACAAGCTGGCGAGAAGAACACGGTATTACAGTCTTCATAAAAAAAAGTCTTGCCTCTTGATGCCTCGCAAGTCTAGCCAGTCTTATTGGAGACGTAACTGAGTGTCTTTGCTTCAGCTGTATCAGGTGTTAAGAATATATTGGTATTGGAAAGACCTTGTTTATGTCGTCGTTTTGATCTCTCTCTCTCTCTCTCTCTCTCTCTCTCTCTCTCTCTCTCTCTCTCTCTCTCTCTCTTTCAGTACGGTGACGTATTTTTCATAATTTTCTGCCTACTCCCAGACGATTTTAATAGAGTTAGGCGTGACTTTTAGCGGCGAAAGAATGAATTAAATCTATATCAAATCCATCAAGTTCTAAAAAGCCTCTCCAGAGTTAAATAAAATCGTATAAGTGAACCAAAAATTAAAACAAAATAATAAAGGAAATAAAACCCAAAAATAAGAATACGTCACCTGATTCACGGGGTTAATTCCTCAAAAATTAGCTGAAAAAATATCTATTAAAGTTTCATTGATACCTGTGTACCTGGTTTGAGTTTTTCGGATTTACACTACCAAACTGAAAAGTAAAAAAAATATAATGTTTTAGGGGACATACTTTGGATCAGGAAGCACCCTAACACCTTTTCTTTACCAGTTTATTTTTACATATGCCAGTCTAATATTTTTTTTTCTTATTTATACACTGGATGTCGGTAATATAAAGGAAAAATATGGTGCAAGTGACCAGTAAGGTGTAAAATGCATAATAAATCGCTAAGGAAGAGGTGTTAGTAAGCTTCCTCACTGTACGAGAGCACGGGGCTTATACACATTACTGCCCTACGTTGAGCTCTTGTTGTTTTAGAATGATTGCCAGTTGTAATTCTAAGAGACATTAATTTATACATACATACACACACATGCATAAATACCAACACACATACATACAGTACAACTTTAGCAGTCTGTTATGCTGGGAATTAAAGGACAAGTTTGTATTCTTTACCTTTATTTATGTTTTATGTATTTGTACTTTTAAATCATGTCCATAAAAGACCAATAAATTTATAGATGACGCGTAGCTTCATTGTATCATTAACCTTTCTTAGTTTATTCTATAGTGATACAAGATAAAATAATCTCACTCTTACCCCTTCAAAATGGTGACGTCTTTTGATGGCTTATTCTTTCCTCTACCTGCAAACAATTTCATTTGACTTAGGAAAGTCTTCTGATTAAAAGTGGGCTTAATGCAGGCTGTGTCTATCACCGCCAGTTCGAAAAGCTGACCATGTGAAGACAAGAATATGACAAGAATAATATGAAAAAGACGTCCTTGGATTGAATTACACTTTTTACAATGGATGTATATCAGTTTTATTATATCTTGAGAAAAGTTTAGTAACATTGGCTTGTTCACCACGGCGACTTTTTTTTTTTTTTTAATAATTCGTCCTACCTCCAGATGACTTGATCAGCTTAGGGGACACTTTTCAATCTGTATAGGTTAGATACAGCCTTCAATAACCCCTTTGTTACTAAGGCGCTCTCACTAAACAAAATGTATTAGTTTGGTGGCAGCAGAAATGAAAGAAAAATGACGATCTTCGCCCGAATTGGTTAAATAAAATCAGTTGACTCAGCTGATTGTATGAAAGTGCATTAACAGTGGACACCATCAGTCTAAATTGATATAAAATCTGATAAACGTGGTGTAATCAAGAAATTTGATAATGGTTGGCAAACTCAGTTTTACTGAACATTAGACATACTGTATAATTCAATTTTGCCTTCAAAGTGCTACTAAACGTTCCTTCCCCCCTCCCCTCTCTCTCTCTCTCTTTCATTCCAGCAATACAGTTTTTTTTTCTTTACATAACACCTCCAAATAATGATACTTGTTGCGAGTCATCAAGGACTACAACTTTCACTTTAAAATTCAGGATGCAGGAAGAAAGGTGTATCCCAGACTTAGAATATCGATGAAAGAGAAACAGGGTAATAGCCAATCGATATTACCCCTTGCGGACGTAGGAGGGGATGAGGCTAGACTATCGTGATCCAGGTCATTTAAGATGCTGGAGGTCATTATATGTCTTTGGCAGCGTGTTTGTGGTAGAGGATGACCACTCTGTTGATATGAGAATAGCGAGTGAAAATAAACGTGTGACCTTATTCTTGATGAGTACGAAGGAAGGAGACTATGGAGAGAGAGAGAGAGAGAGAGAGAGAGAGAGAGAGAGAGAGAGAGAGAGAGAGAGAGACACACACACACACACACACACACACACAGGAGGCGACAGACAGATGGCAGGGTGTGGAGGCATTGTGATAAAGATGAGGTAAAAACTATCGGAAAAGCAATCGGGACTAAAAGCCTTTCTGGGGAGAACATATTATTGGAAACAGATTTGGCTACTGAGGTGCGTGACACTGAATGGAGGTGTATAAATAAACAGGGGAGAGACGGTCGGTTGCGGCACAAACCATCCACTCACTAGATGTAGTAGCAAAAATACGAAGTTCCCTGCATTACACCATTCACTGTGATGGTTTATTTATTTATTTATTTATTTATTTGCCTAGCCGTCGATACCCCTTCAAAACAAGGAGACTACAAGTACTTCCAAGTCTATTATCATCGTCTGCAGGTAGCAAGGTTTGGATAAGATCATTGTGTTGAAGGGGTTTAGAAAGTCTGTAAATATGGTAAAGTCAGAGGCAAAAGTTGGTTTGTTATTTCTCAGCGTCTGCTTTACACTGAGGGAATATACTTCATTTCCCTCCCTGACGTATCGTATCAAAAAATTTTATCTTCGGGCAGGGAAACATTATCAAGACCTTCTCAGCTAAGGAATACTAGCCAGCAGAGGAAAGTTAGTGGAAGAAGTGAAATATGTCAAGCCTCTCTCAGTTAAGGAATATTACCCAGGAGAGGAAAGTGAGTGGACGAGGTGAAATAATATCAAAGAAAATCACCTATGGGCAAGGAAACATACCAAGCCTCTCTCAGCAAAGGAATAAGACACAGCAGAGGAAACTGAGAATCAAAAGAAGTTAAGTATTGTTAAAGAGAATCGTTTATGGGCAGAGAACATGCCAAGCCTATCTCAGCTGAATAAGATTAGCTAAAAGAGGAAAGTGAAAGACATGAGAGGTATAAAATCATCAGAAAACACCCCCAACCTCTCTTAACTTTGGAATATTACCAGACAAAGGAAAGTGAGAAGTAGAAGTGAAATATTATCAGAAAAACATGTCCAGCCTCTCTCAACGTACGAATATTAGCCAGCAGAGGAAACTGAGAAGCAGAAGAGGTGAAGTATTATCAGAGAAACATACCCAGCCTCTTTCAGCTTAGAAATGTTAGCTAGCGGAGGAAACTGAGAAGCAGAGGAGGTGAAATATTAGACGAATTTTTGTCCCCAAGTGCACCAGACGATTTTGCTCAGCTGAGAGAAACCCCGGGAGTCAGAGGGTTAAGTCAGAGTTTCCTGAGCACTGAAATGATTTGAGGTAACTTTTTGTGTATTGCCCTAGGGGGTTTGCATGGAGAGAGAGAGAGAGAGAGAGAAAGAGAGAGAGAGAGAGAGAGAGAGAGAGAGAGAGAGAGAGAGAGAGAGAGAGAGAGA
>JAGKTI010002090.1:28483-41287 GCA_018397915.1 Birgus latro
ATCGTAGCCCTTTGATGTGCAAAAAGTAGGATAACCACGGGCGGCATGGGCCCTGAGGAATGGCACCCACAAGCAGTAGTGTGTGGTGGCTGGTAGGGTGGGGAGCTACATCTTTATATTTCAACAGTGTTCACCTTCAAATGTTGAGTGTATATGACGTTGCTTAAATGCGGAATATAACGATGATGACGATGATGACGACGGTGATGAAGAGGAGGAGGAGGAGGGTATGTGCGTAACCAATAGTATGAACTGCAGCAACTCTAGCTTCATCTGAAACGTGAACCCGGTGGACTGTAGGCTGGGGTTGCTCTTCTCTTGCAGTCCACCATTATTTTTTTTTTTTTTTTGAGGTAGGGAGGGAGTAAATAGACAACGACGACGATGACGATAATGACGATGATGTTTATAGCTATGTCTTATGCCGCTGCTCATTTCTCCACAGTACCTTCACGCTGGAAAAGCCCGCGAGAAACTTTGAGGCAGACTCATTTTGGGCGGGCTCCTGGACGCATGAAGTAAGTCATTTAATGCAACTCTGCTTTTACCTTGACACTCATGGCGGGACAAACAGGAAAATCGTGTTACCCTGATCCCGGTCTGCCCGTCTGCTTGTCTGCTGTGTTGATGACTGCTAATGTGACTGTCATGAGGGAATTATTAGCTTGGTTTACGTGTGTGTGTGTGTGTGTGTGTGTAATAATAATAATAATAATAATAATAATAAACGGTTTATTAATAATGCAGTCCTGGGACTGAAAATTTGTACAGGGGGGTGGATTATATACCTTATTCTAGGAGCTAAAACTACCTAAATCTAAGACTTAACATGTAACTACGGTCTACTGTACATTGTTTATGCCTCGGATGATGGTGGGGATGGCACTTCGTCTGTACCTATCCGTGCGTGGGGCTTTCAAGGGCACGAGTTTGTTCGTGTGCCTCGTTGTTCTAGTGGGGGGCGGCGCGTCAGGTGGGAGGAAGTGCCGGTGTCGCTGACTGCTCAGTAAGCCTCCACCGAATATGGTGAGTGCTTGCTGGTGTGTGTGTGTGTTCCTCTCTCTCTCTCTCTCTCTCTCTCTTCACGTTAACTTGCTCTAACTTTTCCATCTCTCTGTCTTAACTGTTGAGCGTCAACAAGAAAATAACACCACAATAAGGTTCTATAGGTGGCTTGTTTTCATCTGACGGAACTGTGCCACTCAGAACTTAGCATGGAGTTGTGGCTGCGTGAAATTTGATGAGCCTTCGTTTAGAGACAAAAACGTCTCCTTGGTTACTGGCCAAATTTATTCTCCAATCTGTCTACATCTGATCATTAACGAGGCTGAAAAGGGGTTACAGATCTTTGTCAGGCAAAAATAAACCGACCATACGAGTAATCACGAAGAAGTGCTATGGAAAAGATGTAGAGGTGTAATATTATAACAGTCTGTCACTATGGCTACGAATTATAGTAAGGACAGGCTACGATATTGATTACTGACACAGCCTAATTAAACAAACTGTCTACGCTTGATATAGCCATTATATTTGGCTGTTTCTGGTGTTTGTGACGATCCATAATTAAATTAATGGAAAACGTGCTAATGAACTAAAAACAGCCTAAGTAAATTAAGTAAATTATTCAGCTGTGAGTTACAATGCCCATACATCATCGCTGAGGCAAATTTTGTAAACATTTATTATTTCGTTCCTTATTTCTTTCAGATTCATGTGTTCGGTGTAGCAATTTCGCATTTGAAGTGAAACAGAATTTCTAACCCCCTCACTGCGATGAAATGTTGGCTTAGTTGGTTAATGCTGTCTCCAGACGATTTTATTCAGCAAAAAAAAAAAAAAAAAAAACTGACAGTGAAGGAGTTGCTGAAGACTGTCTAACTTCTCCATTTTGAGAAGTCTGTACTGAGTGCTGTAAATTCGCTTGGATGTAGCTGGAATGTATTTAGAGCCTGTATCACTGGGTGCCCTATGAGTATTTTATTCTCCTCACCTGCGCAGGCTTCTAATACACTGTCATCTTTACTTCTGCTTTTGTTGTTTATAGCATCTAGTAGGTTACGTATGCAAATATTGTCGATAATTATAAAGGCGTAAACAGCGTACCAAGACAATATTAAAGCGACATATTCAAAATGAATACCCAGGGACAAAGTGTAGAAAAGAAGTTGACGAAAATTCAGGACTATGGCAGTTCCCCCGCTAGTATCGTTTTTCTTTTTCTATTACATTATTCTGTCGTCTCGTCACACTACCGCGAAAGAGGGTTAGGATGGGAATTCAGATGATTACTGTTTTTGAAATGTATGCCTAACTCGTTCATGTGTATTGAGAGATAAGTACCGTAGAAGGATGTTACGGCGTCAAAATTTCCTGATTTCCGTGGAGGGAAAAGCGTAGGGTGTGCTGTAGAGAGAGGGCACTTTGTGTTGCCAACTTATTTTATTATTTTTATTAAATTTACCAATCAAACAGCTAAAAAATTGCCTTTTTTGACGCCAGTTATCGAAAGACATTATAATGTAATTGTTCTGGCTAAAAATAATTCGGAAATAACACAATATTGCCTGAAAACAATGGAAACCAAGGAAGACGATGACAATTTTTAAATCCCCGGCGTGCAGCTCTCATTCATCGGCGCGGAGTGTTTTGGTCGAGGTAAGGCATTTAAATCTGACGTAATCGAGAAGTCATTGGGGCTTTAAAGAATAGTGTGTAGTGCTAAAATTTTCTCTGGTAATCCGAGAACCTGTGTGGGGCATAGGTAAATGTAAATTCTGCGAAGAAGGCTGAGTGTGGACGTCTTAAATAAGATTCATCAAAATTGGCGTGACAAATACGGCTTCCATAGTGCCTCCGATCTTCTTGGACATTTAAATTGCGATGACCTCTAGTTCATCGGGCTTTTAATGAATTGTTTACGTGAATACAATTATCTCTGGTAAACCGAGAAGCTGTGTGTATCATTAAAGATGTTTGTTCCACGAAGACTGTGGATGAAGGACATGTCAAATTAATAAGATATACTCCAAACAGCGTCTCAGACACAGAAGCCTCGGCGTCCTGGAAGTATATGGACAGCTAAATAGTCGGCATTTCCATCTTCGTTGGGACTTTAATAAACACTCTGTTACTAAATTATCTCTGGTTAACCGAGAAGCTGTTTGTCATAAATAAACGTTTATTGCGTGAATTGGAAAGAGAACATATTAAACAAGCCTACATAATGTAAATCAGCATCTTGATTAAAGATAGACCTGCCATGGCGTCTCATATCATTTCATATTGTGTTGCTAATTATCCCTCCTCATTCTGGAAATTACACAATTCTTAACCATCAGATGATAGTGGCAGCTCTGATATTTTATTCCAGCTAATACCAAGTGATTTTTTTGCTGAGTGAGCCATAAGAGCCCGAGTAATTACCCCCATAAATCTGATGACTTCCTTTCTTTATTCTCTTTTTTTATTAATTATTATTTTTTTTGCTATAACCAGGCAGTTTTATTAGTTAGGACAGCACCTAGTAGTGAAGTGGGTAATGTAGGCAGTATTTAAATCCTATTCCAAAAGTGCCCCCTGAAATGAACAAAATTGCCAAGAGGTAGCAAGAATAAAATAATGCAGTTAATTTTATAGGTTTAAGTTAATACAGTACTTTTAAGAGCTGAGTTGGTATGTGAGGTATATTGTTCCAAAAGTTGCAGAAGTTTCTTATGGGCATGCCCCAGCCTCCATTACTAAGCTGTTAGAGTTCATTTAAAAAAAATAATTTAAATCTAATGTGTATTGTACTTTTAGGTAGTATTTGAAAGCACTCATCAACCCCTTTAATCTGGTGATTTCATTTTTGGTATCTTAAGACAAATATCCTGCCTTCTTCTTTTCTCTTTCTTTCCTTCTTTTCCTTCTGTCTATGGGGGACTACACTGAGTGACCAGCCAAATGATTTCCTGTACACCAGGAAACCATTTACTACACTAGGTGGTAACCATATAACCAAACTATGGAGCCTGGTGGTTTAGTGTGTAATTAAGGTGCTTCAGCTGGATTGAGTCTGTGTAAGTTTATATCCCTGGGGTGTTTGGGCTTATTGCACATGTAATGCCACTTGGGGATGAGTGAGGCTGGTCACTCTCATCTCAATTGTCAGGACCAACTTGCCTAGCCCCAGGCTCCTGTGCTGCTCATGGGGCAACACAGGATTAGATGATGTCAACAATCATTAATTAACCTTAAGATGAACTTTCAGAACAGGAAGGTTAGATATAGCCTTCATTTACTGACCCAGGGACACTTCTCAGCTATTAAAAAAAAAAAAAACTACAGTAATCCTATATGGATATTTATTTGTAATTGTAGCTGGAATCACAGGCTTATAAGTGACAGTTTAGTGGAATCTCCTAAACCGCAACTTTATGAGACTGAGCACATGCCACGTTTTGTGATTTCCGCGAGTTAGAAATAACTAATCGTATGGAGAAAATTTCTTATGGGTCTGTCATCTCAGAAAAGTTACCCCCCATACCCCCAAACTGGTCACTAGCGAACACTGACAACCTGGAGAAGAAAGTAAAGCATATTTAATGGGAGTGAACAGTATTGTTAGATTCATACCTGACTTTGATGACAATGCTTGAATGGACAGGGAGGGGGGAGGGGTTCCGAGGCTTGAGGCGGACTATGGCCTCTCAGTACGAGGCGAGTGTTCTACTGCCTCATGCTGCCACCTGTGTGCTGCTTCCTCCTCATCAACTTCCCTCAGGAACCCCTCAAAGTCCAGTGTGGAGGCAGCGGAAGCGGTGACATCTCCCTCTGCTGCCTGCGTGCCATCGTGAAAGTCATTGATTCATTAAGCTTAATTCTTTACCAAACAGTCATGGCCTTTCCGTATATTCTGTTGAAATGAGTCATTCACAGGTATTACACATTTTATTCATATAATACCACGGCTCCTGGGCATTTATGTAAACCTACCTCTGGAAGCTATAAATGAAGCTTTAGAATGCATGATACACTGATACATCCAGTCAGCAACTCGGCCAGGTGGGGAGATCATCGTCCAACACTACTTATTGCAACATGCCTGCTTCCTTAAATACCCCAAAATGTAGATGTACAGGTATTTTGTATTTTCCACTCACTTCTTGCAATCAATAGTTAACTATCTGTGTTGCATATTTACCAAAATTACTTGACTTGGGATGATGAGTTTATTATTACAGTATATAGGTGGAATTGCATGCCCATTTAGTAAAAAATTACATAAACCTTAATTCTCATCCAAATGGGTGCAGCCTTTCCAAAATAATTTTCAGTTGAAATTAGTCTTTCACATGTTACATGTTATTCTTCCAGGATTAGCCTACCACAGCCACTGGGCATTTTTATGAACTTACCTCTGGAAGCTAAAAACGAGGATTTAGAATGCTTGATACACTGACACCTCCAGCCGGAGCAGTGGTTGGTAAACAACATGGCCTGTTGGAGAGATCGTCCTCATTGAGGCTGTAATGGTGGGCAACTTTGGCTCTCTTCTCACTGTCATTAATCATCCTTATTACATCTAACTTTTGGGTGTAAGCTATTGTTGGCTTCATTTTCTTCCCCTTCCTCGAAGAAGTAGTATGCCGAGGAGGGTTACGATCGGCCATGGTAACACTGGGCTAGCAGATGAAGCATGGGGGGGGGGGAAATCCTCTCATAAGTCAAACCGGAACACACGCTGACAATGGAGAGGAGACAGTGCACTGAAGCAGGCACCGGGGTGTCAAGCACACGTGTCCTTCATGCTTGGCGTGGGAGGGAAGCGCAGCGATTGGCTTGTAGTGAATGCTGTGCCTGAATATGATTCGTTTCGTTTTTGAAGGCTGCAACATGCTTGCATGCGTCGGCCTTTTTGGATTGGAGCGTGTAGCATTTTATGACCGGATGCCCTTCCTGATGTCTACCAATGACCCTTGGGTGGATTCGATCCTCCGACCCTACGGCCAGAGCGGAGCGCTCTAACCCACTGAGCCACGGCTCAGTGGTTTAGTAATTGCCATGCTTAACAATGATTGCTTTATGCTCGGCTAGACACACGGGCTTGAGGTAATGGTGGTGCCTAATAAACGAGGCATCAGAAAAGCGTAATTTTTGAGGCAGCCTTTGCGAATTTTGTGCAGTCTCTGTGAGTTAATGATTTTGCAAACTGTTGCATGATGTTGCTGTTTATTATGAATCCACTATTTAGGACTTCGTGATTTAGGAGATTCCACTGTACTTTATTATTGAATCATATATAGCCCAGTACTATACTAGTTTTCAACATAAATTGCCCTGACAAGGGAGTATTCTCTCTGTACATATCACTTGAACCTTTTACTTTGTCATATGTCAGGAATAGTGTTTCACTTTTGATGTAATGCAGGTTTTGAGCCCATTAATTCATGGCCCTGCAAAGTTTTTATACTGTACTATAATATGCTGTTGAGGGTTATGTAATTTTTGCATGATATTTATTGCAAATGTTAATGTTTCTGTGTTTTGTCTTATTGACATATCTGAATGACTTAATTGTATCCGGGTTTTGCATTTGTATAGCATCTGTATAGCAGAGAGGAAAAGTTTGAATGTAATGGAGATGAGGTGTCTGAGGAGTATGTGTGGAGTGACGCGTATGGATCGAGTGAGAAATGATGAAGTGCGAAGGAGAACTGGAATTGTTCGGGAGATGGCTGATCGAGTTGAACAGAGGGTGTTGCGATGGTTTGGGCATATAGAGAGAATGGATGATGAGCGATTGGTGAAAAAGATAACTAGATCTGATGTGAGAGGCGTAAGGCTGAGAGGAAGACCACGAATAGGATGGATGGACAGTGTGAAGAGAGCGTTGGATACGAGAGGGTTGTCTGTTGAGCAAGGAAGAGTGGCTGTGCGTGATAGAAATGAATGGAGAGAAATTGTGAATGAATAAATGATGACGCAGCCCTGAGAGGATATTCTCCTGTATTTTGTCTGATCAGCTGATCAGGTCAGGTTCAGGTAAGGGGCTGGATCCATTATGATGTGGCAGGGGTAAACCAGCTTTGCTGTCGGGCCCTGCTGCGGATGTCACTGACTGCACTGCGTGGTTGACCCTCATGCGGTGTGGTGCGGTGAGGATCTGTCCCTTCTCCCCTTTGGGGCTAAGATGCGAATGAATGTGTATGAGTGGATGAGTAAATTGGTAGTGTGTTGACCTGTCTCGGCTACCTCCCTTTTCTTGGGGGAAGCAGCCTAGGTATATAGATAGATAGATAGCCATTGGAAACATGTTAACCACAACTAATTACCTCAGAGAGAGAGAGAGAGAGAGAGAGAGAGAGAGAGAGAGAGAGAGAGAGAGAGAGAGAGGATAATGGTTGGGCTTTGACCTGTAATGTTAAAAAAAAAATTGTAGACAAGCTAATTATGTATGGTAATGATTTTGTATCCCATTAATGAATGATGGTAACTGAAATCTGTGTCAAGAGTTATTACAGTGGATCCCCACTTTATCATATCCCATTAGACTGGATACCAGATTTAACGAACATCCTGAGGGTCCCCGGATACCATCTGGTAAACGAGGAAAACCACATGGATGTATCAGACAACTCCATGTCCAGTGGACACTACTTTTCACATAATGTATTCTGTACTATCCATGACATGGAATTTTTGACACAGGCCTGCCAGATTGCTTCCCATGGGCAGGGTGACTCAACACTGTTACCAACGGTGTTGGTGGTTTTTCCCACCCACTTTGGTTAGTCATGGAGAAGTGCTATGACTAGGGTGTGAAATTATGGGCCAAGTTATTGTAAAGTGAGTATAGTTTTTATTTGTAGTACTAGAATATACTTTTTTACTTAATTACTTTCCATTATGTGCTTAAAATCTCACTTCATGGGGGGACCATTGGAATTACCAGAATATCGGCTTTATTGGATCGGGCTTCCCCCCAATTGATCCAGTATAGATCATTGTTTTTGCTTAACCCTGGTCTGTCTGACCGAGCAGACTTATTGACCACAGATAAGCAACAGCTTCTGTGAGGCTGTGCTATAGGTACAGTACAGTATGGTACAGTACAGTACATTAACTGTTTAGGGAACCAGCGCCCTCCTATGGTAGACATTGCCTTGCTAGGGTCAGACCAGGGCTCTTGCCAACAGTGAGACGCAGGGAAATATGAGGAGGGTTGGCTTCTGGTTGGATGCTACAACTGCATAGCTTCACCTAGAGTATACAGTGCCACCACGTGTTGGTTCTGTATTATCTGCCGTGAGAATGTTGTATCTGTCAAAGTTGATGCTGTAGCTGTGTAACAAATCTTTTACTGTACAAAAGATATAAGAATATCCATAATAAGTTTATCTGTTATACAACCTGTTGCTTGTGAAAGAGTGTGTGGTGCTGGAGGAAGACACTCTCATGCAGTGGCAGTGATAAAATCAGGCAGCTTCACTGCCTGATCATACACTTAGTCATTTGGGGTGAAAGCTGCAGGACTCATAGCCATGCTAACCCTTTGATTCCATCCATGAGGGCCTCTCTCTGCAAGTCCCCAGGCAGCAATTCTCCCACCCCTAAGTATCTCCTTCTAGTAGGAACAAACAACTTGCTCCAGCCATGAGTTTTGGAGTGTTCCCCTTGGTCTCCTCTTGACAGTTTTTTCAAATATCACTCAGCAGAATCAACTGTAGAAATCTGCACCATGTGACCATATAACTTTAGTTAAGATTCAGAGATTATGTGGGTAGCCTAATACTGTAGATCTTGTCAGTCTTAAGAGAATAATTGCTCATAGAATAATTGCTCATTACTCATGAGGTGTCATATGCATTCGGTGGTTTGTACTGGAAGTTCATGTTTACTCTCGGTGCATATGCATAGTAGCTTGAAAATACAATAAACCCTCGATGTAACAAACCCTGGTATTGCGAATTTCGGATATAACGAATGGCTGAATCATGACCGAACATCTGCCGGATTTTGCGAACAAAGGTTGCTAAATGAGGGGGAAGTTCGGGAATCAGCCTACGGTGACAACAGCATCCTTTCCTGGCACAGTAAGTGTACTTCAACAGCATCTTTTCTTGGCACAGTAAGTGTACTGTAACTACTACATTATACTGTATTCTTAATACAGTATATAGGTATTGTATTTATATGTACAACTTCATACAGTATTGTATTATATGTACAACTTCATAAACCATTGAATTCTCCTTGTAAAAGTTGATAGTTAGTTTAAGTTATGTTTGAACATTTAGGACTGAACGACTCCCCTTATACAGTAATACCTCAACCTATGAACATAAATGCTTCCAAGAGGCCATTCGCAAGTTGGCTTTGTTCGCAAAATGAAAATCCCTTACAGTACTACATGTACAGCATAAAAAAAACACTGTTCACTGATCTGTTGGTAGGGTTTTTAAATGTTCTTAAGCAGTTTATATTGTATTATGAAATATAAATGCATAAATTAACACAAGAAATACAGAAGAAAAACATACATTATAACTCACAACTCTGTTCCTGCTATTGTCCGATGCCTGTTTACAATTGACGAAAGATAATGGAACGTTTGCCACCTGCAAAGATGTGGATGTGGCAAGCATTTAATTTTATTTTGTTAGTTGTAAATATAGTATACATCAGACATAAGCGATGACTGAGCTATCTCATTTTATAAACATTACTGTAGCTTACCTGAGGGCAGACATAGCAGGACTTGCAGGAAGTGAGAGGAGGCAGGTGGAGGAGTGGAGTTAGTAGGAAGATGCTTTATTATTTTGAGTTTTCGTTTCATAGAGATGGCACGTCGCTTCCTGGGTGGGCCAGAAGCACCACTATCAACATGCTTTTATCAGCGATATTAAATGGAGTGAAAGTACTAAAAGCACAATGATTAGTGATCCTCTCTTTTCCAGGTGAACAAAACAAAAACAAAAGGTGATGGGTTAGCTCCCTAGCACCCACTCTGCCACTTAGCGACCCGCCTCGCTACTACTGCCACCCCCCAATTTCAAAAGGGTTGCAACGGTCCGCTGCAAGCTAAATTAGTTTTTCTTGGTTATGTTTGTACCTGTGAAATGTTCGTTATTTTTTTCGTGTTCGCATCTTTGAAATGCTAGGATGTTGAATGTTCGTAAACTGAGGTATTACTGTATAGCGAACTGAGTTCGGTATCCCTCGGAAATACCAACCCCTTGTATGTAGCCAACTTTTGGATATAGTGACCCACCCCTTCCCCCAGTTAGTTCGTAACATCGAGGGTTCACTGGAGCTTGCACATGGCTACCATACTGAAAGTTTGTGGTTGTAAAGATCATAGTTAAGCTATACATGACATTAATGCTTCATATATATGTTGTATGCAGTAGTTTTGGGGGAGGCGGCAGCTCAATCGGTAGAGAGGTGGCCTGTAGTCCTACCAGACCCAGGTTCAAATCCCCGCTGGGGCAGGGTACAGTTTAAGGATTTGAATTTAATAAAACGCAGACTTTACTGATCTGCCAGAAAACCCACCAAAATGTCATAAAAATACCCCCGCTAATACCAATACACCAGCCCAATATGACAATATGAGACAGCCCTAGCATGTATTCAATATGGACGGGGGGTGTTAGCACTGAAGTGGTGACATGTAGAGGTGTATGGTGTGTAGGAGGACTGCTGGGCCTTGGGAGCAGGCTGTGAAGCCTATGCCTAGAGAAAGATAAAAAAAAAAAAAAAATAAGATTGATATCTTCCATAAAAAAAAAATATAAAATAAAACAGTCAAAGCAAGTAGGTGTGTATATGTAATTATGTCCTGTTGTAATGACATTTTTCATTTCCATCCATGTGCATACTGCAGGCATCCCCAAACTTGGTGATTATTGTTGTCATTGTTGAGTAACCCTCGTCTCCTAGGCTGGGCAGACCCATCAGCCACAGGCAAGCAGTCGCCCCTTCAAGGCTGACCTGTGCAGTGAACTAATGTTCCCAAATGGCAGACAGTGCCTCACCACAGCATGGCACAGGGAAGTGTATGGAGGTTTGGTTCCCAGATGGACACTGCATTTGCATGTCTCCATCCAGTTAACAGGGGCACGACAGAAGGCACCACATCACCCCGTTATTTGGTTATATGTACCCTGTAGTTAGTGGTTTTGAGAAAATTCATTAATGAAGAGGCTGTAGGGCATAGTTGAATTGAGCAGGTGAGATACAGTAGTCTCTCAATTATAGGATGTAATAGAGCCAAAGGCAAGTTCAGGTTGTGGCAATGTCTGGATAATGAACAATATCCCCCCTATTGTACCCAGACCCTACCAATACTCAGCATCCAACCTATACCTAACCTATTTGTACAGTACCTTTGCTTACCTTGGCAATGTTTTCTGGTCATTCTGCCATATTTAGACATCAAAACACACATGGGAATATCCAAAGTAATTTTAAACACACACACAAAAAAAAAGTACCCTACTTATACATTACTGCATGTACAGTACCCCTCCTAATTTTGGCACTGTTTTCAGGTCAATCTGCCATATTTAGACATCATAACAAAACATAGGAGTATGCAAAATAATGCTAAATAAAGAAAACCATGAAAAAAAAAAATCTACGTATACAGTACCCCTCCAAATTTTGGCAGTGTTTTCTGGTCATTCTGCCATATTGAGACATCAAAGCACACATAAGAATATCCATATTAATGCAAAACATCAAGAAGACAATGGATAAACTAGAAAAATTCACAAAAAACCCGTAGACGGTTAAAAAATCAGTTATCTTTGAATTATAGCTGCTCCCAGAAAAAAAAAAAAATCCACAGGCAAATATGCCACCGGAAATTGGTTATACAGTATTGGTATAAATGGTATACCGTCATCTTCGCTGGCATTTATACTATAAGATAAGCTAATAAAAACACAGAAAACTGATGAGTAAACTAACAAAAAACTGCAGTGAGAATAAATGGTGTTCAAGAGTAAAACTTACCTTCATATAACTTCCTGCCATCCTAGTGCAAAATTTGCCTGCACCTTGCGAGAGTTAAGCATATGTCTAACTGCAGAATTTCATGAGCTTGCTCGTGGATTTTGCGGAATTTTGATATGACCAATAGTATTCATATAAAACTCCAAAAACTCTAAGAAGTCACGGGTCAGTGCTTTCAGCACAAAGGAGGGGAGGGACTGAGGGACTGAGAGGGGTATGTAGGAGGGACAGGAAGGGGAGAGAAGTGAGGCTGCGGGCAGGACTTTCACCCTTCTGTCGTGAGGCGGATGGGCGCTTTCAGCTGGCATGTGGTCTGTCTTACACGTGGATTGGCTGTTGGGAAACACAACTCCCAGTGACCAGGCGACTTTGGACATTCGTTGTCGTGGCGGGCGGGCGCTTTCACCTGACTTGTGGCTTGTGGTCTGTGTTAGACACACGGTGGCAGGTGGGAAAGGCTAATCCTGGTGGCCGCGTGACTTTGGACATTCGGTGGGGGGGGATGTATACAGAGGTTTTGACATCGTTTGTGGGTTATGGTCGGTATAACTTGGACGCTAGAGCTTCGTAGGGAGTGATCAGACTGACATGCAACTTTGGCCTTTCACTACGGAGGTGGATGGACATTGTAGCTCAGGTTGTGGGTTTCGGCCTATTTTCCACGCACGGCTAGAGCCCAGCAGCCACAATATTGAATGTTTGAACATGTTGGCTGGCTGGCTGAAGTTCTCGGGAACTTTTACATCCAGATTTTTTTTATTTTTTTATTTTTTTTTTATGTGTCCGACTTTGGGCATAGGC
>JAGKTI010002090.1:56029-71894 GCA_018397915.1 Birgus latro
AAGGCCGACGCATGCAAGCATGTTGGAGCCTTCAAAAACGAAACGAAGTAGGCCAGATTGTCAGTGTCAAGGAGGGCAGCAGGCTGTATTAAAAAATCTTATGTATTTATTGATTGCTATAGTGTAGTGTTTTTGTTAGAAGTCTGGTATAGGTTGAAAAAGTCACATTTCACCCCCTATGTGACCCCAACCTCTCAGGAGTTTTGGAGGCTTGAAAACTGGAGAAGTATTTGTATACAGCCATGTAATTGATTTGCAAAAAACCTCTGTGGTGCTCTTCTATGTTGTTGAATAACCCTGGTCTGTCTGGCTGAGAAGACTCATCAACCATAGGCAGGCAAGGGTTCTTGCAGGGCTGTCCCATGCATTGAACTGATATCCCATGCGTCAAATAGTGCCTTGCCACAGTGAGGTGCAGTTAAGAGTGTGAAGATTTGGTTCCTGGATGGATGCCACTTTTGCATCTCCATCCAGTTAATTGGGACACCATAGCAAGATCCACATCAAACTATTATTTTTAGTTACATGGTTACCACCCTGGTTACAGGAAACCAGTAGACTTGTCACTCATTTTGTAGGGACACCCAAAGTGGAATATATAGTAAAAAAAAAAAAAAAATGAGAGGAAAGATGGGAGAAACAGGAAGAGAGGAGGGTAGACACAGAAAAGGAACTGTAAACAGTGAAGAAAACAATTAGGCAGCACTACACCAAGTGAGTGGATTATGCTTGCGACCACTTACTACCATGCCCGTCTGTGCAGTAATTATTTGTAAAGTATCTGATTCCAGATGTTGCAGAATATGAAGTTTTCCTATATACAGTATATTGTATATATTTTTTTATTAAAATGAAGATAATATAATTTCCACGGATAAATTTTCCTCGATATGAGAGGAAATTGCCATTGCTATAGCTTTAAAAAACAAATGCATCCTTTTCATAAGAGTCTGTTTCATTGGACTACATGCATATATGACTGAGAAATAACCTCCAGCAGGTGAAAATAGTACTGATGCAAATTTATGATAACCATCAAGGAGTCTTGCAGCTTCACGATTGAGGAGAAATGCAGGAATTGGGTTGGATATCAACAGAGCTTCCAAGAAAACTATTCCTCACTTGAAACAGTCTCATGGATAGGGGCAAGGGAGCTAGGAGGCACCAGTAATTAAATTTTATTGGGGTTGAATCTAAAAGCAAAACTTTTTTGCCATCTGGAAGTTAATTCTCAGCCTTTTATGCTTTAGATTCAAATGAAACAAGCAATGTAGTGAAAGGAGACAGTTTGTTTTTCAGAGCTATCAGGAGCTTTTTTCATGTGAAGGAGTATGCATTTCTGCATTTTTTATCTTCCTCACATTGAAGAAAAAGTTTTTGATATATTTATAGAAAAAACTGGTGAGGATATCAGGTAATTATCATACTGAAGGGCATTACAACAGCCATCTTGCATACCAGTTGCATGGCTGTAGAAGAAATAATATTGGTACTTTATATTGAAATCACCATTAGGTACATTGTCATGTCAGTATGCTTAGTCATTACCATTAGCACTTATCACCTGCTTTTCTCATTATACTGTATTATAATCAGAAATCACAGTCATAAGCATTTTGTGCTACATTTTAACTTGAATACCATTTGGTGTACGGTTGTCTTGATACTAGTACAGTACATATCTACATGCATACATCATCTAATCCTGTGTTGCCTCATGAGGAGCATAGGAGCCCGGGGATAGGCAAGTTGGTCCCGACATTTAAGATGAGGGTGACCAGCCTCACTCATCCCTGAGTGGCATTACATGAGCAATAAACCCCAGCCATCCACATTTTTATCACCACTCCATCACTACTTATTATTTTGAAGTTTTCCACCATTAGCATCTGTCCTACATAATAATTAGATGACTTCTGTCAGTGCACTTATCTTGTTATTACTGTATTCTTATATCACCTTCCAACACTTAATTTATAGCATATATCACCATATTACAGATAGAAGTTACTGTTACTGTATTAGGATTTACTATTACAGTATAACTGGAAATCATTATTCAGTGCACTGTATTTTCATTATGCTGACATTGCCACTGTTCATGCTGACATTAGCATGTCACAAAATTTTAATTACTACTTATTATCCTTATTATCATTAGCATGTCGTGACAGTATGAGCTTAAGTTAACCTACATCCTCCTCTTCCTTCTCCTCCACCTCATTATCCCAAATGTCATGCTCCCCCCTGGGACCCCTGGACAGGGGATGGCCCTGACAGAATGCCTCCAGGCTGTATTCTCACACAATTTTCTCACTATATCAAACACTGCTCTTTCTCCCCTCACACTTTCTCCATCCATCCATCCATTATCCAATCCTTTGTCACCCCACAGAGGAGCATACGAGCCTGGGGCTAGGCAAGTTGGTCCTGACATTTAAGATGAGAGTGACCAGCCTCACTCATCCCTGGATGGCATTACTTGAGCAATAAACCCCAACCACCCATTGAATATAAACCTTCACCGGCTCAGTCCGATTGGAGCGCTGTAATTACCCACTAAACCACCAGGCGCCAATATTTGGTTGTATGGTTACCACCCAGCATAGTAAATGGTATCTTGGTGTACAGGAAACCATTTGCCTTGTCACTCAGTGTAGAGTCACCCACAGGCAGAAGGATGAGGAAAGAATGAAGGAAATAAAGACAGATTCTTCGGTGTACGATACTATTCCAATCTCTTCTTCATCTTACCACATAAGGATTGCTTCTACCAACACTGCACTCTATATCGCTTTCACACACTTTCCCTGGCACAGTACAAAATTTTCTGTCATTACAGTAGGCCCTCTGTATGCATAGGTAAAGTTAACCTAAGGTATATGGATCAGGAGCCCATGTTCACAAGGATCCATACCCCATTATTTTCTGTTGTGTTACCCAACCCTCTAACCCTGACCACAACTTGCTTGCTAAAGCCCATCGTTGACCCCAGCTAGTGTACATTTATGCCTCCTCAGGACATAACCTATTGTACAGAGGTAAAGGAGACATACGACAGTGACACTGCAAAGGTTTAAGGCAATAAATAAGTCATGAAAAAAACTCTCACGATGATGACACTCTTAACTTGCATACCAAAAACCCACTATGACCTCAAGATACAATATTGTAGTCTGCAGATATACTTCTTCCTTAGGGCATAGCCTGCTGTTTAGAGGTAGCACAGACATAGGACAGTGACATTAAAGAGGGTTAATGTATTAAAAAATGGAAAAAATCTAATGAGGGCTGTTTATCTATCAGGGATGGTGTATGAAAAGCATGGTGCGCTTTTTTGCACATACGATGTTCATTGTACAGTGCCACTTTTTTAAACCACACTTTGTGATTCTGTGTATATGGGGCCCATGCATACAGAGGATCTGCTGTATAAATAATGTGTATGGTCACCATTATACCTACACATTGTTACAGCCATCAATATGTTGTATATTGTAATGAAAAGTCACTTAAGTACATGCTGTTATGGTTGTGGTCATTGGTAGAGTACATACAGACAATCAGTTTAACATACCTCAGTTGACTGGTTATTGGATTTAACTGGCACTGCGAAGCCATCGGACTTCTGCTGGTTTTAATGAACAGTGTCTGTCTTAGTACAATGTGTATTATGAAGCACAATGACAAGGATGTGAAATAAACAGCTTAAGGGCAAATCATGGGCCAGGTTGGTGTAATATGGATATACTGTAGTTTTCATTTTTAGTACTAGAATGTGGTATTGTACTCACTTATTTTCAAACATGCGTGAAATCCTACCGTATAGGGGGACCATCGGATACAGTGAATTATCTGTTTTTTCAGATCAGGATTCCCCCCAGTTAGTTCTTTATAGGGAGGGTCTACTTTACTCATATATACCTTTAAGTTTTTTATTGTCAGTATACTGTTGTCACTTATGATTTTGTTCATCTATACACTTAATTCACTGTTATGCTTGTAATAATCAGTATACTGCTGTGTCACTTTTATTGTTTTGGTCGTCATCACATTGTCACTTATAGTCATTACCTCTGTTAATACTTAATATTAGCAGTTTTTCATGCAGAAAAATCATAAGTTCCATCATTTGCATCTCTCACAGCATTGCAGTATAAGCAAATGGCAGCATTCAACACACTTTTGTTATTTTTATTATTATTATTATTACTGTGTATTATTATTACTGTATTATTATTATTATGAACTGTCTATCTTTACCTCATTCCTTCCTCGTCCTTCTGCCTATGGGTGACTTTACTCTCTCTCTTCCATCTTTCTTTCCTCCATTCTTTCCTCTTCCTTCTGCCTATGGGTGATTGTACACTGAGTGACAAGCCAAATGGTTTCCTGTACACCAGGAAACCATTTACTATGCTGGGTGGTAACCATATAACCAAATTATGACACCTTGTGGTTTAGTGGGTAATTATGGTGCTTCAGTTGGATTTAGCTGTTGAACGTTTATATCCAAGGGGTGGTAGGGGTTTATTGCTCATGTTATGCCACTCAAGGATGAGTGAAGCTGGTCACTCTCATCTTAAATGTCAGGACCAACTTGCCTAGCCCCAGGCTTCTACTCTCCTGATGGGGCAATGTAGGATTGGCTGATGGATGGATGGATTTTTATTATTATTATTATTACTGTAATGTTATTTTCTTGCTTAGTGACCTCAATATACATACCAGTAGCATCTGCCACTCTATTATAATCAGAGGTCACCATTCAGTACATTGTTCATTATCATGCTCATAACTACTACTGTATGAGTAAACACTAGCACTCACTCACTTGACTTTACAAGAAGTCACCTTGCAGTACATAGCCTACTTAAACTTTGTCATTATTATGCATGCAATCACCACTGTTATATAACAGTTGCATGCCACTATCACAGCCAGCACTCAGTATGGTTATGTTTAAAATATCACTACTGTATTAACCCTTTAAGCATTAGCTAGCAACTTTTACTATCAGAAGATCCCATCATTAGCTGTAGTTATTACAGTATAAAAGCAAGTCCCCATACACTAAATAATTATCTTTCATTATCTTCTTACTTAACCACTGTGGCACTTGATATTTTCACTGCTGCTATACTCTAATCAGAAGTTATTAACATTAGCATATACAGTATCACTTATTAGTGGTACCCATCATTAATACATATATTTATAGTATAATTTAAGCCCTATATAAAATTATCAGTCTTATTCTTCTGGTTACCACTATGAACACTCAGCAGCAGTATCTTGCTACAGTGCAATGCCATTACCTCTCTCTTCCTCTTCCCTGCATTCACCTTTAGGTTCCCTTTCTTATACACTCTCGCAGACTCATTCACCAAGCCTTGCAGCTCCACTTCATCTTTACTTAACACCACAGTATCATCTGCAAGAAACTACAGGGAGTTTCCACACACTGTCCTCTCTCATTAGGGCTGCTTCAACATCCACTGCCCGACCTTGTATCTCTTTTATAACCCCATCCATATACAGATTGAACAACCATGGAGACATGACACATCCCCGTTTCAATCCGACATTCAATCAGAAAAATTAGCCCAGTTCACTGTCCACTCACCCTGGAGCCTTAGCACCCTCATACATACTCTTCATGGCATTCAACAACTTTCAATGTACTCCTTATATTCTTAATTCTTTCCACAATCCTTGTCTATCCACCCTGTTATATGCTTTCTCCAAATCCATGAAGGCCACATACAACTTCTTTCCCTTCTCTAGAAACTTTTCCACTAAGGACCTAAGAATGAATATCTGATCTACACAACCTCTTCCCCTCCTAAAAACTCCCACTTCTTCTACAGAATCTCCAACTAATTCCTCTGTTATTTCCCTAGCTCAAACAATAAGTATCCTACCATATACTTTTCCTATTACACTAAGAAGACAAATTTCCCTATGATTACCACATACTTCTTTTTCCCCTTTTCCTTTGTACAGGGGAATGATTATACCTGACTTCCAATCCTTCAGGACTTTGCCTTCCTCCCAGGCCAGTCTGCACATCTTCCACATCCATCTGCACATCTTCCACATCCATCTGCACATCTTCCACCTCCATTCTATTACTGTCTCTCCCCCATGCTTCAGCATTTCATCACACATTCCATCAATTCCTGGGGCTTTCCCCATTTTGACTTTCTTCATTGCTTCCACAACTTCCATCCTACTGATTTCTTCCTTTCTTCTCATATCCCTTCCTTCTCCCAGCCATTCTCCAGCCACTTATATTTGCATTACTTTCATTCTCTCTGTTCAACAATTCCTTAAAGTGTTCTCTCCATCTGCTCACTTTTTCTCCCTTCTCCACTAGTAATCTACCATTTTTATCTTTCACTCCCCGACTAACTTCTTTAACACCCAGTCTAGCTCTCTTTACCTCTTTCCGGAACATTTTCTTACCTTCCCTCCACTTTACACTCAAATTCCCTCCAAGGAAGTTGAGAGACAAAAGGGAGGTTATACGTAGAGAGGAAGAGAGAGGTGAAAAGATTTGTAGGAGAGAGTAAAAAAAAAATAAAATGTCTATCTATCTGTCTGTCTATATATTGCCAGACACCATAATCCCGTAAGGGGTGGCCATTTGACTTTGAGTTTTTTTTTTTTTACGGGGAGGGGCACTAACCCTCCCCCAACCCTTTTTGACTACTTTGGTGCACACCTGCATCGTTTTTTTATGGTTACCACCCAGCATTGTAAATGGTTTCTTGGCTTACAGGAAACCATTTGGCTTGTCACTCAATGTAATGCCACCTGTAAAGGAAAGAAAAGCAGTAAGAAGTGACAGGAAATATAGGAGAAATAGGAAGAAAGGAGGGCAGGCACAGAAAAAGAATGATAAAAGCTAAGGAAGGAGTAGGCAGCACTACATCAAGTGAGTGGATGATGGTCGCCACCACCTACCACTAACCTTAAAATGTGCTACTGTTTAATTTTTTTTGCTTTTTTTTTTTTCTGTCACTGTCTAGACATTCTTAGCATGTCACTTTACTACAGTATATATATACTTATTTTCATCTTTAGCATCATTCACCACATCACAATTCACCCTTAGCATCATTCATCACATCAGAATCCACCCTTAGCATCATTCACCTCATCAGAATAAAAAATCACCATACAGTATGCTGTTAACTGTAACTTTTGTGCTTACTCTTAGTATTTACTGGACTTATTTTAATTCTTGGATATTAGCATCATTTACCATATTATGATATGAAGTTAACATTAGCTTCCTTCACTATAGGACTTTAGAAGGAAAAGTCACCATACATTTTGAACACACTTGGGGTCACATTCTCTTGGGATTTATCTTTGAAAGATCATACTACCCCTCTTGTAAAATATTTTTTTTTTTTTTTTTTTTTAATGTGTCCAACTCTGTGTAGAGGCTTCAGGGCCTATCTCAAGGCCCTAACACCCATTGTCCATATTGAATACATGCTAGGGCTGCTCATACAGGACTAGTGTAGTGATATTAGCGGGGGTATTTTTACAACATGTCGGCGGGTCTTCTGGTAGATCAGTAAAGTCTGCTTTTATGGAATTCAAATCCTTAACTGTTTCCTGCCTCAGCTGGGATTCGATCTTGGGTCCATTAGGACTGCAGGCTGCCTCTCTACCGATTCAGCCACCGCCTCCCCCGCAAGAGGTTGGATGTGCTAAGCCGATTCTGTGCCTTCTTTATCCCCACACAGTTATCGACATTATACAGGGGTTTTATACATCCCAATGTCGAATACAACTCATGTGTGGGGAGTCTCCCCTCATGCAGCCTGTCTCGACAAGGTGGAATCAAAGGCTTTGTGCTCAGTAACTCCTCCTCTTAGTGGCTCCCTTCAACTTCTGTCTCTTCGTTGCATGTTGCATCTTTATCTCTCTTCTGTTGCTACTTCACTGATCACTGCTCCTCTGAACTGTCTGCTTGCATGCCTCCACCACTTAAGTGGGTGTGTAGCACCCATTTGACAGTAATTCTCATCCTTTTTCTGTCCAATGCAAGAGTTAACCATTACATTCAGTCCTCCATGTATGCAACAGGCCAACTCTGGAACTGTCTTCCTCTCTGTGATTCCTACTGCATATGACTTCATGTCTTCCAAACACAGTGTGTCCAAGCATTTCAAAATGAATGGCTTTTGAAATTGGCACTCCTTTTTTTATTTATACATATTGTTTTTCATTTATACGTATTGTTTTGTAGGCTTCTGGCTTTTGGTTCCTGCTTCCTTACATAAAAAAAATGCAGTACGGAAATGCTCATAATATTGAAAAGTCACCATACAGTACAGAAATCTTTCTCAGTGCTATACTTTGCTTTTAGTTACACCCGTTAACACCAGCTTCTGTCACTATATTCTGAGCAGGTCAGTATTCTGTACTCTCTGACTTTTGAGTGTTAAGCATATATTTATTCTGTACTCACTGACATATGATTGTGAAGCATGTATCATCACTGTCATGGCTTACTTGTACATTTGTTCCCATGTCTCTGCTTCTGGATCCTATATGTTGATTTGATAATGGTTTGGGTAGGAGAAGAATATATCACTAACTTGTGGACTGCATTGGATCATGAAACTGTCATCATTTTCATGTTTAAAAGACAAAGAAAGAGAAAGTACAATAGAGCAAGAATTATCTATCATCAGCATGGCCATTGAAATGGTCCAGTCACATATCCACACACTATTCATGTCCCTGAATCTTCACTGTGCCTCACAGGCCTAGCCTTCTGTACATATTTTGCTTTGTCTATATAGGCTAGATGACTCAACTGTATTCCAGATAATCCATGATTAGACATTAGAACAGAAAGATAATGATGGTGTCATTTTATTTTTCTTAATCACCATCTTACTGAGGAATAGCTTGCCCTTGTATTCATGATAGAAGAGCCATTATGACAGTGACCATCATAAAGTTATTCAGTTTTGTATTAGTAAAAGAATTATCCATGACTCTCCATGGTACTACAGCTGTTATTAGCTACTGCTTAACCTTTCCACACTTAAAACCTTCAGTCTTTAAAGTAGAGTGTCCAGGCATCTCAAAATGAATCTTATCCCCCCCCCATTGGAAGTAACAGCTTTTCAGGCCTTTAGCTTTGACTGTGACTGGCTCCTTATATTTGCATGAAATAACCATAAGCCATCATCATCATTACTGCCTCACCATTACCAAGACCATTAAAACCTCCCCATTATTACAATTTCACCAGTTTCTTTAACTTGTCGCTATCTTCCCATCATTTTTATTTTATTTCCAACCTACTATTATCTTCTACCATCATCAAGCATTAGTGGGGTTAAATGTGATTGTTTAATTAGATCATACCTAAGCACCGATTTCAGCTTAAACAAATGGTAAAACCTTTTAAAACCTGACAAACAAAGATTAGCATTCACCATTTCACTGGCTAAATTGCATTACTGAGAGCTAAACTGCATGGTATCAGACTGGATAAATTGCTTAGCCTAAATGCCAGTCCTTTCAATTGAATTTTCCTTTGTTTTATGTGCTTGGAGAATCCTGTAATTCGAATTCCCATTGGCTGCTGTCGTTTTTGCCCAATGGGCCTTTCTGCACAAATATAAGTACTGTACTTAATTTTAGCTCTGAGTAATACACAGCTGTACCTCATATCTCTGTCCCTTTAATATTTAGACTTTCCCTTTACATTATGATAGGAATTCACATTGTTTTCTTCCTTGCCTGTTGGACATATCAACACCAATCTAGCAGTCATATTTTTGTCTCTGGATAATAGCTACACACTTACACTTCATATCTTGTCCTTTGGTATTCAGGATTTTCCTACACAACACTTACAATCTGAAAAATCGTATAAGAGCTAAACAGTCAAGGTGGGGGGAGGAGTGAAGGGTTCTGCTGTGTAATCTGAGTAAGCATTTATTATGATGCTGAGATTGATGAGTAGAATGAGAGATTGACTAGGAGAGCGTATGAGAATGAGGTAAAGGAAAGGGGGAGAGAGAGAGACAGGATGAAATGAGGCATGGGATGGAGGTGTATCAGTGAATGGTGTGTGAGTTGGAGGGAGGACAGCCTAATGATGGAGGACAGGGTGGCGTAGTGGTTCATCTGTGGCCATCCCTTCCAGGATTAAGGTTCTGTCTTCTGTCTATCTATCTATCTATTGCCAGACGCCTCAATCCCAAACGGGGTGGCCACAAACAAATCGCCTCCATGTCACTCTGTTCCCTGCCATTTCACTACCACGCTCCCAGCTCACACCCCCCTCTCTCATATACCTCTCCACTCCATCCCTCTATCTCATCCTCGGTCTCCCCCTCCCTTTCGCCCCCTTCACCTCACTCACATACACTCTCCTCGTCAATCTTTCACTCTCCATCCTCTCCACATGCCCAAACCACCTTAACGTGTTTCTCCTAACGCTTCCCATCACGTCCTCAACCACACCACAACGCTCCTTCACTTCCTCATTTGTTAGTCTGTCTCTCCATGTGACTCCACATGCTCCTCTCAAATAAATCATTTCTGTCTTCCTCTCTGCAATTCACCCCCTCCCCCTACTCATATACCTCACCACCCCATCCCTCTACCCCTTCCTCGGTGTCTGCCTTCTCCCTCCACCTTACTCTTATACCCTTTCCTCTACAATCTCGCATTTTTGTAGTCATAGTACCATAGTACAGTATATGCTAACCGTTACTCATTATTTGGCATAGGTTCCCATGAATTAAAAAAAAAAGTACCATAGAGCTATTAACTGCAAGGCATCACTACAGAATCCGAATGATTTGAATCTTGGACTGGTTTCTGATTTTTTTTTCTTTTTTACCGTAATATCACAGAGCATTTATGCTTGAAACTTGTATTGCTGTATATGTACTACTGTATATACGGCTGGAAGATAAAAAGAATCAACCTGACCTGTGTTATGACTCACCACCACTATCTTTCCCCATTTCCATCATTATTTCGCACCCATAATACACTCGTACCCGTATCATTTTCGTACCTCACCGTGCATTGCCCCCTCCCCATCGTTTTAGACCTCCTTTCCCATTCTCATTATCATTTTCCCCATTATTTTCATAACCTCTGCACTAGCATATCTATCTTCATTATCACTATCCTCCCCACCAGTACCGTCCTCTACAGTGCTAAACCATCAGTTTCCCACACCATTTTCCTCACTCCACCACCATTTTCACCATCATTATCCTCCCCATCACCACCAGCATCACCACCACAGCCCCAAAGCCAATATATCTACACCTCATCTCTATCAGAGAAATTAATGGTGCCTAAATCTTTGTGCTATCGTTATCATTATTATCTTCATCCCCATTATATTTATATCAATTATGTTCATCCCTGCCAACAATTTCTCTCTCAATTTCACCCTCTACCAGCACCCCCTCCTAGCATTTCAATACACCATCACCACTTCCTAGCCTTCATTATCCTCGTATTATATTCATCCTCCCCACTACCATCCCCTCACCACCGTCCTCTCACCACCACAATTATCTCCTCCACTACCACAGCTTAGGCAACATATCCACACAACATATTTATCAGAAAAATTAATGGTGCCTAAAACTGTCTGCTATCGTTATTGTGTGGCTGCCGGCCCAGTAGGTTCCTCGGCAAATATCTTAACGTGTTTACTTGGGTTTTAGGGTGGGGGGTGAGGGGAGAGAAGGTTATGGATTTTGGGTGATGTGTGTGTGTGTGTGTGTGTGTTTTGCGAGGTCTGTTGGATTTTTGGGTGGCCGTGTATATAGCTGTGTAAATAGGTTTTGGGATTGGCTTTAAGGTAGCTTTTGATTGTTTTATAGAGCTTTATTTTTGGAAGTTTTTTTTAGATGTCGTTCTGGTGTGTAGTATGAATGCTATAGGTAGTTGCGGTAGGTTGAGTGATATAGCTTTCAGTGTGGTTTGAGGTTTGAGATGGCTTTTTTAAATGTCTTTCGAAAAAAATTAATGATGCCTAAAACTGTCATGTGTGTTAAGGCTTTCATGGTGGCTTAAGGCTCTGGGATTTTTTTCTTTTTTATGTTCGTCAGAAAAATGAATGATGCCTAAAACAGTCTTGATTGATGTGGCTTGTAATTTGGCTTTTTTGTTGTTGTTGAATTATCAGAAAAGTGAATGATACCAAAGACTTTGTGGTATGTCAACCGATCCAGTAGTTCCCCTGGCAAATGTCCTAAGCTTTATCTAGTTATTAGGGGGTTTGGTGACTTTTAGTGTTCCCCCTTCAGTCTGGTGACGTTCTTTTTAGTTAATTCTTGCTGCTTCGGTACAGTTTTATTATTCAGATTAAAAAACATCTCGTATTGAAAGGGTTTATTGAAGCCGTATCTAACTTTTCAGTATAAGAAGTAGCCTGAACTGAATAGAATCGTCAGAAGAGAGAGAGAGAGAGAGAGAGAGAGAGAGAGAGAGAGAGAGAGAGAGAGAGAGAGAGAGAAAATTTCCGGATTCGAGGTATAGAGGACGTCTTTTCACTTAATTCATGCTATTTCCAGACGATTTCATTCAACTTAAGAGAAACCAAATGACACGAGGGGTTAGATAAAGCCTTCCTAAACCCCTCCCGTGGGTGAGGCCATGTCCAGGCAGAATAAAATTGTCTGGAAGCAGCAAGAATAAGCTAAAAATGATGTTTTTATGACAATGAATAATTGTCCCACACTTCTGAGAATTGTAATAATAGTTTTCCCTGCCAAATTTGAAGCAACCTTCGCTCCCAACTCAAAACTCCCCAAGCCAACCCTTGATATTTCTTGCCAACTTCCCCAGGAATGAAGAACGAAAAAAAAAAAACGAAGGCCGGAATGCGAAAGTTTGTGCCTCATCAGGAATCGTATGACGTGAAGTTACTGTATGCTGATGAAGCTGTCCTCAACTGGAGATGGTTTTCTTGCCTTGATTGTGATGATTGTGGTTGTGGTTGTGGTTGTGGTGGTTGTGATTGATTGTTGTGTGGGTGTGGTGGTTGTGGTTGTGATGGTTGTGGTTTTCAGGTCTTTAGGTGATACTGGTGATTGTAAGTGATGATTGTGATTGTCGTTGTGGTGACTGATGATGATTGTTGGGGTAGGCCTAGCATGACACGAGGGTATGTGAGTGTGGTTGTGATGGTTGTAGTTCTGGTGGTAGATGTGATGGTTGTTTTGATGGTAAATGTGATGAATGGTAGTGATGATGGTTGTCAGGTTATTAGGTAATACTGATAATTGTAAGTGATGGTTGTGATTGTGGTTGTGGTGGTGGTGACTGATGTTGGTTTTTGTGGGTTTTATGGTGATTGAGGTTGTTGTTGTGAGTGTGACATGAAGGTACTGTACAATAGCTGATGAAACTTTCCTGAAATGGAGTGGTTTTCTTATCTTGGTTGTAGTTGTGGTAGTGGCTATGGGTTTGGTTAGTGGTTGTGATGGTGGTTGTAATGTGTGATTGTCGTGTGATTGTGGTTGTTTTGGTAGTAATGCGATGTGGTTGATGATAATAGTGGATGTGGTTTTGATGATGATTATTGGTGTTGTGCTGGTAGTGGTTGTGTTGCTGTCTTGGTTGTGATAGTGGTAATGATAGTCGTTATGGATGTGCTTAGTGGTATTGGTGGTGGTTGTGGACATGTGTGGTTGTGGTGTAGTTGTGGATGTTTTGGTAGTAGTGCGATGTGGTTGATGATAGTGGGGGGGATGTGGTTGTGGTGCTGGTAGTGGTTGTGGTGCTGGTAGTGTTTGTTTTGATGATAGTTGATGTGATGATGGTAGTGGATAGTTGATGTGATGATGGTAGTGGTTAGTTGATGTGATGATGGTAGTGGTTGTATGAGGAGATGCTGCATGCTGATGAAGCTGTCTGGAACTGGAGAGGTGTGTTGATTGTTGATGTTGTGTTGGTGGTGGTTTTGATAAAAGTTATTGTGGTGATGAGAGCGATGATAGACACTTTATTGATGTTTTTTTGTAGGATGGTGTCTTGTTTCAACCATACATTCATCATCTGTAACAAGTGACATTTGAAGATTTCGTAATGTTTCTTCATCAGCGATTAATTCTGCACACTTTATTTTTAGTGTGTCCGACTCTGGGAAAAGGCTTTAGGGCCTGTCCCAAGGCCCAGTAGTCCTACACACCTCTACATGTCACCACTTCGGCGCTTACACCCATCGTGAATACTGAATGAATGCTAGGGCGCTTTCATACGGGACTGATGTACTGGTATTAGCGGGGTTATTTTTACGACGTGTCGGTGGATCTTCCGGTAGATTAGTAAAGTCTGCTTTTTACGAAATTCAAATCCTCAGGCCGCCTCTCTAAGGTCCATTAGGACTGCAGGCCGCGTCTCGACCGATTCAGTCACCGCCTGTTACTGGTGCACTGTATATCTATATGAAAAAATAAAAATAAAGTGCAAGGTAATGTTTAAATAGCTAAGAATAGGAGCTACAAACCCTATAATGCGACTTATATTTCGACCCTCAGTCGTTTAGACATTTCTCGGTTGAAATGCAGTACCTTAGGGAGTTTACACCATAATGTTTATGTGGGTAAAAAGTATTAAATATATTAATATCCAGAGAGCTAATTCAGTGTTAGTTCTTTTTTTTTTTACATTTTGGTTTACTTTTTTTCTGTAGTCCAGTCGGTTTGCGTGGGAAGTGTCTGTTGAAATGTCATAAAGAATATATAGGCTAGCGAACCGATTTTTTTTTTGGGGGGGGGGGCTTGACTAGTAATTTAGTGATACACTAAAGGTGGGAATGAAAAGTTAGTGCTTATCTTGTAATGGTTAGGTTCAGTAGGTCAATCATTTGGGGTTGGAAATATCTGCAGAAATGCCGTAGTGAGTAAATATCGTAGATGTTTAGATGCATGAATAGTAATAAATGTATTAATATGCAAAAGATGCGAATTCAGGGTTTATACGTTTTTCCCATAATGAACTGAATCGGAAATCCTATTTTGGCCCTAAATATGCATGAATGACGGAAAATGATGGCGGTGGCCTTTTATTTCGCGGTGACGAATAGGTAGTGTGTGTGTGTGTGTGTGTGTGTGTGTGTGTGTGTACAATGATCATAACAGATTTCCTAAATTTGGTTGTTAAATAGTAACCTTTGTCCATAATGGGCTTTGCGAACCTATTAGAGAAAAGTTAATTTATATGCAAATAATTTCATGGGCGGCTTTATCCTCCGTAATAGTTACGTTTATTACCTCTTCACTACGAGAGGTTCATAGCAAGCTAAAAAAAAAAAAGCCAGAGTGAAGTTAAAAGTAATCGTACTGAAAGGGTTAATGAAGGTCCATTCCAACTACATCACGGAAAGGTAGGCTATCCCGTAAGATGAAGATATTAAATACCTATTAATATCCTTATCATAATGCAAAAACGTCATTATACTAAAGATTAACCCCTTCAGGTAGGTGACGTGTGTGTGTGTGTGTGTGTGTGTGTATGTGTGTGTGTGTGTGTGTGTATGTGTGTGTGTGTGTGTGTGTGTGTGTGTGTGTGTGTGTGATTTTAAATTCCTGGTACCACCGGACGATTTTTTTCCCTTGTGGGTTACTTGAAAGCGTCATTGAAACCAAAATTTAAAATCCGTGTTCCGAAAAGACCGAATATAATCGTCTGAAGATAACTAATAAAAATCCATAATACGTCACCGGACTGAAGAGTCTAATTAATATGGCTGTGAGAGAGGGAGACCGAGAGCGAGATAGTAAGATAAGTTGCGAGAGTATGGTGTCTTGGGAAGAGGAGTCGTCACTGAGTAGGGATGAAAACG
>JAGKTI010002091.1:12799-22899 GCA_018397915.1 Birgus latro
ATACACACACACAGTACCCTCCCACAGTGAACGAGTTTAAGGGCAGCAGACGAGCTCGTTTACTGTGAATTTGATCACTGTGAACAACATATGGGAAAAATAGCATAAGGGTGGCACTGCTCCCTCAAAGTCCACTTTTTGAGCCACAGAGATGTACTAAAGGGCACATTTCAAACACATGCAATACATCTCTATCTATATACCTAGGCTGCTTCCCCCAAGAAAAATATAACAAACATGGTTATTTAACTTAAATGGTGTGGATGGCAGTCCTGACTGGCTTGAATACAGGTGGTTCCAAGGCAGGGGCCGGATACTCAAAACACTTAGGACTGTCGTATCTCGCTATGACAGTCTTATCTCGCCCACGGTGCCCACTCCATCGATACTCAAAACATTTCAGCCGCCATCTTGTGACGTCACGTGTCGTAACTCTGGTCCTAACTTAGGACACCCCCGGAGGGTGTCGCAGGCGAACATAACCCGAAAATAGGTTTGGTAAACATCCAAACCATAACCCGATCGGAAAACACATGTCTGTAGCAGTGGCCTTTCTGCGCCCCGAACATTACTTTGACAGAAATGAGTATCAGATTCAAATGAATCACGCTATACGCCATCGAAAAATAAAATAAAATAAGCTTCAAAGTGAGTGGGGTGTAGTTCTGGAAATGTACCAAATAGTGTAACTGCTGGATAACGATAACTATCACTTACCTGTTCCCTGTAAATATTTCTTTTCACCAGCAGCTTTCTTCTTCACGTCTGACCTGAGGTGTGTAAATTTCCTTCTCACTTCTCCCACATCTCTCTGAATACGACTCACATTATTTACAGCATCTTCTACACTGTCCCATGCATTTGCTTTGACTCGGGACGCGATGGTGCTGCTTAATTTTCCAAATAATTATTTTCCTTCTTTCCGTCACCTCCAGAACCATTGTACATAATTCTTTTTCAGAGAAGTTAGGAAGGCGTTTCTTAAGTGGAGGGCCTTCCATTATATTTGGGCACACTATTAAATTTACGTACTATAAAGTACTAGGGACCTCTTTACGCCTTGCTATGGACACTGTCAACTAAGCCGCTCTGTGTTTTTCTTTGAATTTGATCATCCGTCGCATTTTCGGAGAATCTCTGTTTTGATTGGCGTTTACGTCGATGAACTGCAGTTGTGATTGGCTAACGACAGATCAGCTGGTGCTCTTACTGCCCTCTGGTGAGCTTCATGGAAAACACCCTAGGACAGTTTTCAATCTTGTTTGAGTATCGGTAATTTGGGATGTCCTAGGTGTGGCATAAGTTAGGATATCCTAAGTTCCTTACGACAGCCAGTTGTCCTAACTTGGGACAGCTTTTGAGTATCCGGCCCCAGGGTACTCAAAACACTTAGGACTGTCGTATCTCGCTATGACAGTCCTATCTCGCCCACGGTGCCCACTCCATCGATACTCAAAACATTTCAGCCGCCATTTTGTGACGTCACGTGTCGTAACTGGTCCTAACTTAGGACACCCCCGGAGGGTGTCGTAGGCGAACATAACTCGGAAATAGGTTTGATTACCATCCAAAGCATAACCCGATCGGAAAACACATCGCTGTAGCAGTGGCCTTTCTGTGCCCCGAACATTACTTTCTGACAGAAATGAGTATCAGATTCAAATGAATCACACTATAAGACATCGAAAAATAAAATAAAATAAGCTTCAAAGTGAGTGGGATGTAGTTCTAGAAATGTACCAAATAGTGTAACTGCTGGATGATGATCACTTACCTGTTCCCTGTAAATGTTTCTTTTCGCCAGCAGCTTTCTTCTTCACGTCTGACCTGAGGTGTGTAAATTTCCTTCTCACTTCTCCCACATCACTCTGAATACGACTCACATTATTTACAGCATCTTTTACACTTTCCCAAGCATTTGCTTAATGTGGTGTTGCTTAATTTTCCAAATAATATTTTCCTTCTTTCCGACACCTCCAGAACCATTGTACATAATTCGTTTTCGGAGAAGTTAGGGCGGCGTTTCTTAAGTGGAGGGCCTTCCATTATATTTTGGCACACTACCAACTTTACGTACTGTAAAGTCCTAGGGACCTCTTTAGGCCTTGCTAGGGACAGTCAACTAAGCCGCTCTGAGTTTATATTTGAATTTGATCATCCGTCGCATTTTTTGAGAATCTCTGTTTTGATTGGTGTTTACGTCGACGAACTGCAATTGTGATTGGCTAACGACAAATCAGCTGGTGCTCTTACTGCCCTCTGGTGAGCTTCATGGAAAACGCCATAGGACAGCATTAGGACGTTTTCAATCTTGTTTGAGTATCTGTGATTTGGGATGTCTTAGGTGTGGCATAAGTTAGGATATCCTAACTTCCGTACGACAGCCAGTTGTCCTAACTTGGGACAGCTTTTGAGTATCCGGCCCCTGGTGTCCGCACCTCATCACCTTCTACTCGCTCGTTCCTGTCACCAGTCTTGCCCTCATCACTTGAATGAACCACTTCCCCATGTGCCTCTTCCTTATTCACCTCTCCCATAAAACCTTCAAAGTCCAAAGATGACACCACTGACATCACATCATCATTGTCTTCCTCAGGAAGTGGAGCAGATGATGCAGAGGCAATCGGTTCCTGTTGTTCTACAGTTTGGTAGTAGCGCGTGATGAGTGTTTGTTTTCTTCTGTTGACTTCTGTATTGTACCTTTCAATGTAATAATGAAAAGTGGTTTCTACCCCACAGAGCACTTCCTGTGCCCTAAGGTAGCTGGTTTCATCTGCCTTGACCTCTTCTCTCAGAACAGCCATTGCTGCTAGAATTTTACTGACCTTCAACATATGCACTGGATTCTGTTCAACAGTTGCTCAGATCTGGCCTCTTGTGCAGCATCTACTAGGAGGGGGGGGGAGGCGTGTTCAGTATGAGAAATGGTGGTTATGGCCTACTTTTGCCCCCGATTTTGTTCACTCGGGGTTCAACTCAAACATTATGGTTTTGTGGACCTGATTACCCCCTGCTCAATCACTAGGTGAATTGTTTACTTCGAATACGTTCACTGTGGGAAGGTACTCTATACACACACACACACACACACACACACACACACACACATATATATATATATATATACTGTACACTCGACCCTCGATTTTGGCGGACCCCTATTTCCCAGATTTCGGATTTCCCGGACAAAAAAAATGGAAATACTGAAACTTAAATTTTCAAATTTCCCACGTGCAGCGATTCCTTATCGTTTCCTGGTCAAAGTACGGGCCTCTCGCAAGGTGTCCGCGTTCTTGCCAATCATTTGTTTACTGTTGTCTCGTGGTGTAAAGTGGCCTTACATTTGAGCATTATCTAAGCAGTTTATAACTCCAGGATGGCACCACCAACCCCAGGGAAAGTGACCAGGCACAAACAGAAGCCTGTGCATCTCTCAGTGTCCCCCAAACTTGAGTTAATAAGGAAACTTGTGGCTGGGAAGTCCGTCGCTATGGTGTGTGAGGAGTATAGTGTAAAAAAACCAGACTGTATCTGACATCAAAAAAGCAAAAGAAAAGCTGGAGAGTTATGCTGTGAAGTTTTCTGTGTCTGAGGCAAAGACTGGATCAGGTAGGAAACATATGAAAACTTCAAAGAGTGTTGACTTAAATGCAGCTGTGCACAAGTGGTATGTTCAACAGCGGCCTTGTGGTGTCTCAGTGAGAGGTGTGGAGCTCGCTGCCAGTGCTGCAAAGCTTGCAGCACACATGAGTATCACTGATTTTAAGGCAAGTGATGGATGGCTGTGGTGTTTCAAGAAATGCCACGGCATCCATAGCGTGAAAGTGTCAGGTGAGGCTGCCAGTGCCGATGTTGAGAGTGTTGAACCATTTAGATTGAATTTAGGTGATTTTATTAAGTGTGAACATTTATCACTAAGTCAAATTTACAATGTGGATGAGACTGGGGTTATGTGGCAGTCCTTGCCTAATAATACCCAGGCGAGGAAGGACGAGCATAAGGTGCCAGGTAAAAAGATTAATAAAGAGCGGTTATCAGTGATGTGTGGTGGTAATGCATCAGGTACACACAGGCTCAAACTGGCAATTGTGGGGAAGTCTGCGAAACCCAGGGCACTTAAGGATTGTATGAACAAGCTTCCTGTACATTATTACAATTCTAGCAAAGCGTGGTTCACCAGCTGGATTTGTGAAGAATGGTTCCATCATCACCTGGTGCCTGAAGTAAGGAACCACCAGGAAAAGGTGCTGAAAATCCTGTCACCAGAAGTGAAGGCATTAGTCCTAATGGACAATGCCCCCGCTCACCCCACCCAGGATGTTTTGCAGAGCACTGACAGAAAGATAAAATGCGTGTTTTTACCCCCAAACACCACATCATTGCTCCAACCATTGGATCAAGGTGTAATCATTTCACTGATGCAGAGGTACCAGAGAAAATATCTTGATGAAGTGCTGGTTGTGTTGGATACTGAGGCTGACAGGAGAGATGATACAAGAGGGAAGAGAACCCTGGAGAATATTAAATCACACAATATCTGCTCTGCCATCCACAACTTGGCTGAGGCGTGGGGCGACGTTAAGCATTCCACTCTTACCAATGCATGGAAAAAACTCCTCAAGGACGAAGATTATGATTATGATTTTGAGGGGTTCGAGGCATCAGACTTCCATGCAGTCCTCCATAGGGTTGGGGAAAATGCAGTTATGCTAGATGACATTCATGAGTGGACAGAAGAAAATGAAGCTGCAGAGGGGCATGAAATATTGTCCGAGGAACAGATAGTGGCAAAAGTGACTGGAAAGCGGAGCAGTGACAGTGGGGAGAGTGATGTGGAGCTGCAAACAACTGTTAAGATGTCTGTGGTCAGGGAATGTGCAGATACACTACTTCAATTTGTGGCAAACAGCAGCAACAAGGACATTCAGGAACACTACAACCAGCTCCAGCTTCTCCGTGCAAAAATTATTGTGATGTAGCACCAGGCTGGTTGGCAATCTAAGACTGATAGTTTTTTTTAAACCACACACTGCCAAGCCGTCTTCTCCTAAACCAGGCCCTAGTGGTATAAGCCAGTCTGCCACTGCCAAGCCACCTCCTCCTGAACCAAGCAGCTCACCTGCAGCTCAACACGACTCCAGTGGTGCTACAGATTCACCTAGCGATGTCCTGTCTAACATCGAATAGTTTAAGCTATTTGGGGAACCACTATACGATCACAGCAAACACCTACATCCTCTCTACAATACAATACATATACAGTACAGTATGTTAAATATACAGGTACTGTATTTTTCCTTTTATATAGTCATATGTTGTAAACCGTGTTTTGTATGTAACGTATGTTACGATCACGGCATACCCCTGCATCCTCTCTACGATAAAATACAATAAGTACATACAGAACAGTATGTTAAATATATTTATTTTTCCTTTTATACAGTCATATGTTATAAACCATGTTTTGTATGTAACGTATGTTACGATCTCGGCATACATCTGCATCCTCTCTACAATAAAATACAGTAAGTACATACAGAACAGTGTGTTAAATATATTTATTTTCCTTTTATATAGTCATATGTTGCAAACCATGTTTTGTATGTAACTTATGTTGGTACATGTAATACTGAGTGCTGCACAAAGTGTGGTAAAAGTCCGGGGCGAGTACTGAATATTGGCGATTGCCGGATCGAGTATGGTCAACTTAGAGGAATGGGCAGTGGCCCCTGGACTTTTGTGATTCCTGGACTAGATTCCCCCCTTTTAGTCTGGCAAATCAAGGGTCGAGTGTATATACACATATATACTTCACAATGTTTACAGGTACTGTACTGTATATTATTTATATACATGAAGTTCAGTGAACACTCAAATGCTTTAGAGCACAAGGCTCTCCACTGGTTAGAATGCCTCCACCAGAGTTAATACCAGGTTATAAGCAGAGCTCTGACTCCCAGAAGGTATCTGGGGGTTTTTCTTACGTCAGCCACATGGGCCGAGGCAGGTCATCTACCCTTAACCCATGGACATCGGGCTAAAATCAGCCTGGGTGTCACCTCAGTATGGATAAAAATAAGAAAGTAACCATACTTCTAACCTTAATATTTCAGAAATTACAGCAGTTAGGGATATGAAATAAAGACCATATTACTCACCAACTTTTCTTGCAAATGAAAGTATCCCCAGGTCTGTAGGTCATTGTGCTGATGAGTAAAATTTCGCCCGCAAAAGCAGGATGTGTTTGTGCTTCTGCCAGTGGCCCCGACTATGGCTTTGCTGTCAACGTGATAACTTCTCCATTACCAGATAAACTAGACACAGTGGTGCCCAAGGCACACCCTATGGCACTATCGCTGAGTCCTTTCCTAGTATCCTTGGAAAGAGGCTTGGCAGGGGTGGATGAGGCAAAAGTCCATGTGAGGCGGGAACAAAATCGGATGAGAAAGGTCAAGAAAAGATCGTCCTACACCTGGCAGAGTCAAAGGGATGAATGAGGTATGGTTGGGTGGGCTGGTGGGAGTCTCCCCCGAGCTTTTGGTGATGAGATAAAGTGGTAGCCACTTCAAACTATGCTGGAACACAACTGCGGTTCCTACCGACACCCAGTGCCGCCGTGCCACAGATTTTTTTTGCAGTTCCAACCAACACCCAGTGGTTAGGGATTAAATATAATGAATTATGGTAACGTAGCCTTGGGCTTCTACAGCTCTGAGGGTATTACAGTATATGAGATTAGCTGTTACAGGTTCACAAAAGTATATGCTCTGCTTTTAGAAACAGGTACAGTTTTCACTAAAATATCTGAAAAACTCCTAAGAAAAAGCCCATCAGATAACAAGGCTCATGCATCCTGCTGCTGATCTCAGTAACTGACAAAGGGAGCATCAATACTTTTCTCCAGACACTCATTTAAATACAACTGTTGGCACTAACACTGTCGCTCTGAAGTATAGTATATGATATACTAAGAGCAGCCCATTATGCATGTCTCACAATATTTACTCATTTGATACTAATAATAATGCTATCTTCCAGTTCCTTAAAACTACAAAACAAAGCACGGTATCTAAATTACAAAAATATGCAAATGCAATTCACAAAAGCTATACGGTACATGCAAATGCATTAATGACAAGTTACAAAAGTTTCATGAAAACAATTCAGTCTGGAAGCAGCAAAACTGGGTCATGTGGAAAATATAAAAAATAATAGCATTGTATATGGTATTTACAGTACATCTGCCTAATAATAATCTCATTACAGTATATAGCTTTACACTTAAAGATTAAAAAAATTTGCATAGTGATATTTGGTATGTCAGTTGTACAGTTTTGGATCAGCAAATTTTTTTTGTATACTTAGAGTCATCAGAGAACACTGCTTAGTATGGTGCCACCTCATTTTAACAAACTTCATCCTCACCTTCATCATCATCCTGAACCCTTTTCTATCATAAGTATGAGGTAAGGTACAATAAATATAACAAGGAAAGAGAAAGTATGAATTGGAGAACTACCATTATCTGACATCGTGCTCAGTGAAATGGGCCAGATACTCATTAGTGCATCATGAAAGCCCCCCCAAATCTTGGATCCATCTCACAGGTGCAACCATCTATGCTTTTCCCTTTTCTCACAGTTTTTCTTACAGATGCGCTTCTCATACATTTGCCAGATGGAGTCTATCCACATATTATCAAGTTAAAAGTTATATATATAAAACTCTTTCAGTTTCAGTCAATTTACATAAGTCTGCATGTGAGGTGTGCAAGATTCAAGATTCTGCAGGCTTGATTCATATGCTGATGACTGTGGTCCATTTCACAGTGCATGCTATTACAGGTCTCTCATTTTCATGACTTCTTTTCTTCATTTCTGGATCCTAACTCACCCCATCTTTTCCATGGGAAGTAAAGTCAAGGTGATGTTCATGTTAATACTTGTACATTAGGTCTTGTGGTAGAGTTCTCAGGTAAGGGTGATGGTTGTGCCTTTTAGTATATTGAACAGTCTGAATCCTCTAAAGGTGACTGGAAGTTCTTCCATCAACCAATGTGCTGCCTAAGATGTGCATTGGTGTCTGTCCCTTTTGTTTTGGACTCTAATAACCTAGTCTTGAGCCCTTATGCCCCAAAGAACGTAATGTGGGACTGACTTTTTTTGTTTTACATTAGGGCTACTGTATAGAGTTTGACAGTATGGAACACTCTCCTGATTTCTGCAACTAATTTCCTGACTACATGTTAGGGGTAAGTAAGGGAATAGTAAGTACAGTCAAAGACAAAAGTTTGCTTAATACAGTATTCTTCTTCTCATTTTCCTATGCTGGCTGATATTCCTAGGCTGAGAGAGACTTGGTATATTACTCTGCCCACAGATGATTCTTTCTGATATCCTACATCAGGGAGGTTTGATGGACATGGCCTACATGTGAACAGTATCACAGCAACCACAGTTACATGGGTCCTCCCCAAATATTACTGACACCCCCCAAGATGTCCCCCATTCAGCTCACAATTTTGTGATCTCAAGGTACTGAGAAATGAACAAGCAAGAACCAAAAATATCAACGCAGATGAGTTTGTAAACAAGTTTTTGGTCAATCACAATAATAGATTGTTGGATTTAAACAAGGATGTGTCATGTCTCCATGGTTGTTCAATCTGTATATGGATGGGGTTATAAAAGAGATACAAGGTAGGGCAGTGGATGTTGGAGTGACCCTGGTGAGAGAGGGCAGTGTTTGGAAACTACCAGTACTGTTGTTTGCAGATGATACTGTGCTGTTAAGTGAAGACGAAGGGGAGCTGCAAGGCTTGGTGGATGAGTTTGGGAAAGTGTGTAAGAAACAGAATCTAAAAGTGAATGTAGGGAAGAGTAAAGTTATAGTCTTTGAGAGAAGTGACATCAGTGAATGTACAGTGAGGCTGGATGAGGAGGAAGTGTAAAATGTGAGTGCGTTTAAGTACTTGGGTAGTGTGATGAGTAAGGACGGAAGTTTAGAAGGTGAAGTGCTTGAAAGGGTGCAACAGGGAAGAAAGGTTGCTAGTTCCTTGAAAGCAGTGAAAAGAAACAGGGAAGTGAGCATGGAAGTGAAAAAGCTACTACATGACAGTATTGTGATACCAACTCTAATATATGGAAGTGAAGCTTGGACCTTGTTAGAGAGACAGAAGTCAGGAGTGAGAGCAGTGGAAATGAGTTATTTGAGAGGAGCATGTGGAGTCATATGGAGAGACAGACTTACAAATGAGGAAGTGAAAGAATTGTGTGGTGTGGATGTGGATGTGATAAGAAGCGTTAGGAGAAACACATTAAGGTGGTTTGGACATGTGGAGAGGATGGAGAGCATGAGACTGACGAGGAGAGTTTATGTGAGTAAGGTGGAGAGGGGGAAGCCAAGGATGAGATGGAGGGATGGAGTGGAGAGGTATATGAGAGAGAGGGGTGTGAGCTGGGAGCAGGGCAATGAAATGGCGGGGGATACAGCCACATGGAGGCAATTTGTTTGTGGCCACCCCTTACGGGATTAAGGCATCTGGCAATAGATAGACAGATAGAGACAATAAAAGAATTAAGCCATTCTCAGAAATACACAAGAAAAGGATTAATACATCTATTTTATTTTCTGTATGATGTAGACTGCTTCATTGTAGCATTTACATGTTACTGTGAAGTATTTTCTGTTCAGAGTAAGCTATGTTGAATTTGTGTAATTTAATAGTCTTTATGTTTACAATACAGTTCCGGAAGCCTGGACATTTGATAACTGTAACATATTGATCATTCTGAGTGAGCAAAATGTACAATACCAGAGTCTGATATTTTCTTTACGTGAATAAAATACGTCTAGCAAACTGCGACTCATCTTGTATCACAGTATTTCCATATAGCTTTAATTTTCAAAAGATTTCCAACATGCTGTATCCTGTAATGCCAATTGCAATTATAACAGCATTTACTGTCAAGTGTTGTAATAATTTTGAAAAGCTTTGCATGATATTTTGGTGACAGGCAGCAATGGCAGTGAAGTAATAGCAGTATATATATATATGTATGTATGTATATATATATATACATACATAATCTAATCCAGTG
>JAGKTI010002091.1:27919-50848 GCA_018397915.1 Birgus latro
TGTATGTATGTAGGTAAGTCACTCACTCACCAAACTGTCCCCACCTCCCCAACACACACTGATCTCACCCTCTCCCCATGGCCAAGCAGCTAGCTGTGCCTAGAGGTGTGTGAAGCATGTATTTCAAAATATTAAGAAATTATTCATTCAAATGCTACTGAAATTTGGAATAACTGGCAAAGCTAATATACAAGTATCATTAGAAGTTTAACAGACATTAGAAAGAAAAATAAATGACAAGGAGGAATTACTGTATAAGGTAAACTTTTGTCCCTGACTGTATATTACTCAAGTTCATAACATGTTTTCATAACACATCAATCCCTTAGAAAAGGAGGTGGCAATGTAACTTGACAAACCAACATTCACGTCCGACACTATGATTCATATTCTTGTTAGCTGAGGAGGCTCCCTAGTATAGGTACCTCATCTTTACTAGTTTATTTCTGCATATGGCATATTAATTTCAATTTAATTTAATTTAATGTTATTTATGCCAATTATTTATTGTGAAATTATATAAACAGCAAACTGTACAACGTAATATTAATGGGACATAGGCAAAATATACTGCTAAGACAATAGCACTAGAAAACCTCCTAATCCTACAAGAAAAAGACATAATGAATTTAGGTTACAATGTCTACCACGTGCTGATATAATCTGCACACTACTGGATCTTGAAATGTCCAGTACATATACAGTAGTATCTCATGACTGGGTTGCAACTTAAATCTCACAGATATTTAGTTAATTGTAACTAACAACATGGGTTTGAAAGTGTCTAAGGTAAATAGCCTCTATAGTATTAATCAAGCATCAGATATAAATACACTGAGTAGAAAAATCACAATCTTGTACATGTTTGTTGCCATATTGAGTCTGAAGAAACACATAATACCTGCTGTTTAATTACTCATTACTCTTTTTCATGCACATTCCCTTACTATTCTAAAGTAAAAATGATGGAATGATAAAGTTCAACATCTGTACTATAACAGCCAGTTATAGCAAATAATGTATGCAAGAAACCTTAAGGAACAGTGAAATTCATTACCAATAAACTTACACCAATAATGTTTCAGAGGATATATACCACTGTTTGAGTCTGGCAAAGTATGATTCATGATCTACTATTCTGGACTTAGTTGTTGTTGTTGTTGTTGCAGTTGTTGATCATTCTGTCTGTCTGGCCAAGTAGATCCATCAACCACAGGCAAGCAAACGCCCCTGCACGCCCATCCCATGCAGAGAACTGATGTTTCCTTGTGAGGTTCACAGTGCCTCACTGTTGTGAGGAACTAGGAAAAGTGCGAAGGTTTGGTTCCTGGATGAATGCTGCATTTATATCGCTCCACTCAGTTAGCTGGGGCACAACAGCAGGTTCCACATCACCCCATTACCTGGCTATATGGGTACTACCCAATGCTGTAAATGGTTTCCTGGGTTAAAGGAAACCACTAAGTTTGTCACTTAGTGTTGAGCCACCAGAAGTGTAAAGAAGAGTTATAAAAAGTGACAGGAAGGAATGAGAGAAATAGAAGGTTTCACCAACAAGCTAAGTGTTGAAAGATTATTTTACAGTGATGAAATTAAAATGATAATTTCACTTTGTACAATAGAAGTTTTTCAAATCATCATCATCATCTAATCCAGTGTTGCCCCACGAGGAGTGTAGGAGCCCGGGGCTAGGCAAGTTGGTACTGACATCTAAGATGAGGGTGACCAGCCTCATACATCACAAATCAAATTTTAGTAATAGTTTTGGTGTCATAAAAACTGGTGGTTGTAAAATGTCTATCGACAAGTAAGTGAACTTGTATAAATGTCTGCAGGACATGAGGCTCCAGGTAATGAAGCCCATGAACCATTACTACATTCTGCTGAAGATCACCTGTCTTTTTTACTGCAGGAATGAAAACCTGGATATTATGAAACATCTTGAGGACTTACAAATATAAGGAAGAAGTAGCTATGATTTCTGATGTAAAGCATTATTTATGTAATACTGTACACATGTACAGAAAAAAGCTGCCTCTAGGCAACTGCGGTCGTAGGCAGATTTATTATCCTATATTTATGTCAAACTTGTAGGTCTGCATACAAAGTTTCAGTTATACTGTAATTCAAATCATTTGGATATGTAAATACATTTTTTACACATACTGATCAAGCGTTGATAAACAGAGAGCCCAGAGCAATGCATACAGCTTACCTGGTAACAAGATGAATGAATTAAACTTCAGGCATGAAGATAATTTCCATGGCAATACAAAATGCCCCACTGATATGTGGACAGATAATTCAGGTACATCAATAGAATTTCCCAAGTGTGCACAAACCTTTGTGTAAGCATATCATTTACAGTACTGAATACTGTATCTGATTCAAGTTAGGGTTGGTATATATCCTCTGAAGCATAGGGTTACTGATCTTTACTATGAATGTGTTATTTCTGTGGTATGATAGCTATGATGAATCATTTTACAAAAACACAACACACTTACATTCAAATGGTGGCAACATGTAATGCAATTAAACTGAACATGGAGCTGCTATAAACTATAAAGTAACTTTATGCAGTTATCAGGGATAACAATAAATTGACTGTATTTTGATGTTTAACAGTAGTACAAAATATTCGAGGAAAAAAAAGTCTATACTTACTACAAAAATCCAATACAGTTCTCATGACTGAGACCAATATAAGTACAATAAAAGACAGTTTTCTTAACAGAATACTTTCTCGATTCACTACAATTTGTTTTCATTAAACAACCACATCAAGTACATACAAAACATTTATCACTCATATACTGGAAGCTTTGTGTGAAAGTGATATGCAATGGAGGTCTGCCACAGACATTAATATTGGGGCCATTTTGCTGCATATGAAAACATGATGGTTATAATCATACTACATGTAGTGTACTATTCTATTAATGGTTAATGTTCCATACTGACCATTAGTGCATACAATACAATACTTGGCCAACATTTCCTTTGAATGAATATATTAGTTGTTACACTAAGGGAAACTATGGTATATATGTACAGTCAATTATATATCCAATTATTTATTCTTAAAAAATTTATATGATTATACTATGGGCTGGTCTGTAGTTTTAATTAAATAGTTGACATGATGTAAATACAAATATTAGTCTAGTGACATTGGCAGGAAGCATAACTTGTCTTGGCAACAACATGCTCTTTCATATAGAGTGAATGGCAAAAGCTCAGATATTGTGTCATATGAACAATATTATCTGATATTAAGTGATATATAAGATTACCAATACAGTAACCTTGCTGTCTAGCCTAAGCAATATGAAGAGTAGAATTAAGAGAAATTAAATGTATTATTTTGATGTGATATGCATGATGTATATTAGGAACCTACAAGCTGTCAAATCTGGAGCTCTACTCCTGGTTGATATGTGATGAAAGCTTACATAAATATAACAACAAGATGGTAATTCACTACAATTTTACAGCAAGCAAGTGTTTTACTTGTATATATATCTCTCATGAGTTGCTCAAGCCTACACTAGAAATGGAGGAGTGTAAATACGTATGTGTAGAAAATATAGCAAAGAAGAGGGAATGCTGTGCTTATAATGGAAAGGTGTGGTGTTGTCTCAAATTAAGCCACTTCCAATCATTCCACTTCAAACAACCATCCATCATGTATCATGATGCTTCACTTCATGATGACACATTAGAAAAGTTATAGGAGGGTGATGCAGAAACACACTAGTGAAAGACAAAACTCTATTCCTGACCAACTTAGCCATCCCCCCCCCCCCAGCTTCTTCATTCTTCTGAAGGTAACTGATGAAACTGGTCGGGATCTGTCCCTAACTTACGATTCTCTACATTACTCTTTAAGAGTTTTATTTTATTTTTCCCTTTATTTCTCTCCTCTCCTCCTCATCATGTTGATGGTAACACAGTCATGAGCACTCATTCTGAGAATGCTTCTGTATTATGAAAGTGATGTAAAAAGGAAGTTTATATACTTGGATGCTCATGTAATGTGTAATATGTTAGGTGAGAGTTTACAGAATACATGTAAAACACTATTTGCTTTTTTGATACTAACACTACATTATATTAATAAGTGTGTGGCATGCATAATTGGTTAAAATTTTATGTACCATTATCAGTTTCCATATGATCAAAGTATGATATGCAGATACATGATTGTGATATGTTTTGGTGAATGGGTTATGTATCAATAAATTAACCAGCAATGAAACTATGTTAAAATGACACACAAGCTACTTAAGCTCTACAATACTCTTTAAACTTTCTTAACTTACTTCATATTTGGCACAAGTAAATAAATTCAAGTTTGGCCACGTATGTGCTTAAAATAAATTTATACATATTCTGGAATACATGTGATGCATAAAAATATAAAGTACTATATCAATGTATCATCAAAAGTTAGTGAAAGACATGCTTTAATAATACATATGTGACTCAGCAAACTTATATAATGAATAACATCCATGAGTACAGTACTTACTAAGAAAATAAATTCAACTAAATATGAAATGGCCACTCATCTTATGACTTTATTTTCAAGATATCCCAAATGGCCACTCATCTTATGACTTTATTTTCAAGATATCCCAAATAATATCTTGATGAAGCCATGGCACAACTGAAAAATGTGTGTACAGTGAATCCTTGGTTGCTGTGCATAATTGGTACCAGGCATCGTGTGTGATAATGGAATTGCAAAATAATGAAAGCACAGAACCAATGAGATTTATCCTAATTAGTACCAGGTATCCCAAGTGCAAGCCCAAATTTCCTCTTTAATTACAATTTAGACGCACTAAATACATATATACAGTTATGGTAAGTACCAGACACACACAAAGGCATGGTTAGGCCAATAGAATGTGACAACAAGGGCACAATACGGAAGAAACACATACCACAGAGACTTGAGATGGGCTCGAGATAAGGGGTTCCATGGCTAGGGGATGGAGAGTTAGTGATCTGCACTACCTGGGATTAACTCCTTGAGTAGGGTCTCATCTTTTAATCCCTCAAAGCCATCAGAAACCACAGACACTGCACCATCATTGTCATTAGAAACCAGCTCAGGTATATGATTATGATGGTTTTCAGCTGAAAAATGTGCAATAATGGCAGGAATGCAGATTTTCGTCTCTCATTTATGATGAAAACTGCTATAACCAAGTGTACAATAACCAAGGGACCACTGTATTTAATGGTGATATGCTTCAAATTATTTTTTCAAAGCCATGACAAGATAAGCATGGGCTGGTGTATAGAACTAACACTGCACCTACCATAATGACAACTCGGCTAGTAAATATACATTATCTCATATTCATACTGAACACGGTGTAGATGAAGTGTGATGAAGACATGTGTACTTTCAGTTAACTGGCAAAACATAGCAGTATTAAACTTTCTACAGACTGTCAGTAAGTGGCTATTACAATTTATCATGTGCAAACAATGCAGTACCGTATTGAAATGTGGAATTTTTCGATGTACTGTACTGTATTATGTCAAACGTGTGTCAGCTTAATTCTGACCTATCACTACTGTAATTTGTAATGTGGCAACTCCCTCAAATCCAATAATGTATTCTCTAGCCACTTCTGGACCTCAACTTAGTGGTATAGCAGCATTTAGTTTTAGTGCAGTGTACATTATATTCATTGTGTGAAGGAACTTAGTTCTTATTTATCTAGAGAAGCACCAAAGTCTTGCTCTCTCAAAATTGTGTGATATATCACAAGTTTTTCTTCACAATTAATGATAAAAAATACTAAAGCTAACATAACAAAACTTGAGCTATGACAATGAAATGACATTCAGACAACAACAGTAGTAGTGGATGCAGCAGACTTTGCCCTGGTGTTCATATGACTCCTCTTGGTATGTGGTGTTGTTGATATATTGTTGTTCTCCAGCTTCTCTCGTGTGAATCCTACTTCTGTACTCTCGGGGAACTTTTCTGTCACCTCTAAGCTAACGTCACTCTCTGGGGTGTGTGAGCGACTCTTGCCTAAATTGTAAAAGAAAGCCACAGTTAAAATGAGTATGGTACTCAAGGCACAGGGGTGCTGGTGCAATGAAGAAAGATTTCACTTGAGACACCTTAATTTCATAAGACATCAGGATCATTATCCTAACCCTGTAGGAGGAGGCTGTAGTGTAGGAGGAGGCTGCATGTTGGAGGAGGCTGTAGCACGGGCCGAACAGGGTAGTACTCCCGAGGGGAATACTGGTGGAATGGGAATACTGGTGATAGGGAGAGCTGGAGCTCCTGTTTCACTAGTTACCTAACCATCCCCCTTTGCTGACCTTTTCAGTGTGACAGTAACATGGAGAGTAGACCAGCATACTCTCCCAAACATTTCCTCTAACTATCTTATGCACTACACCACATGCGCTTTACATATTACACAACGTATCCCACTACGTTACAGGGGTTGACACCAGCAAGGGCATGCGGCCAGAAAACTTTGCCCCCGCTACCTAGTGGCGGACTTTGGGGGGAGGCTTGACTGGGGTTCCGCCGGCATAGATCATGGGTCCGGGGCGAGATGGGGCTCGAACCTGTGCTAGAGGGTACAGGGCATTGCGGTTCCCAGGCTGCCGCTTCTGCTCAATAGAGAGGGGCCCGAACCTGGGAGTAGCTCCCCAGGAGGCTGCCCTATCATTGGGTGTATAATGGCGGGGCAGTTGCAGTGCCAAGCCGCGCTTGGAGGGTGTCCCTGCAGCTGTCCTGGCAGGGTGCCCCGAGGCCACTACCACAGCCACTGGTAAGCTGGTGGGCCAGGGGTCCCAGATCCATTGCCTGGACCTGGGTCTGTGCAATGGGTCGGGCCTTTGGAATGTTTACTCCCCTTGTTCTTACCGACTATGACTATGAACAAAAACAAGCACCAAAGCAAGCCTGAGGACAGCAAATCACCCAAGGGGTTTAGGGTGGGTTCGTGGAATGAGGGTAGTTTGAGAGGAAGAGCAGGGGAAGTTGCTGAGGCATTCAGTAGGAGGTGGGTGGATGTGGCATGTTTGCAGGAAGTCCGGTACAGGGGTGGATCAGCCAGAAAGATTGTTGGGAAGGATTGCTACTATAAGTTGTTTTGGCAGGGGGGAACTGACGGATATGGGGGTGTGGGTGTGTTGGTTGCAGAGAAATGGGTGGAATATGTCATGAATGTTATGAGAGTAAGTGATAGGATATTAGTAGTGAAAATTTTGGTCGGGCAGAGGTTGGTTTCAGTTATATCGGCATATGCTCCACAGGTGGGATTGGATGACGCAGAGAAGGATAGATTTTGGGATGATTTAATATGTGTAGTGAGTGGTATGGGTGATGCTGAGGTAGTGGTTCTGGGAGGGGATTTAAATGGTCATGTGGGTGAAGCAGCTCAAGGTTATGAAGGAGTCCATGGAGGATGTGCGTATGGTGTGAGGAATGCGGAAGGGGAAAGAATACTCGAGTTTGGGGAGGCTATGGACAAGATTGTGTGCAACACACATTTTAGGAAAAGAATCAGCCAGTTGATTACGTATGAGTCCGGGGGAATTAGTAGTCAGATAGATTATTTTCTGGTCAGGAGGGATGATAGGAGATTAGTGAGGGATGTTAAAGTTATAGGAAGCGAGGAGTGTGTGCAGCAGCACAAACTGTTGATTTGTGACATGGTGCTTAAGGATCGAGTGATGAGAAGGAGGACATATGTACCTAGGAGGAAGACATGGAAGCTGGGAAACCAATCAGTAAGGGATGCCTTTTATAGTGAGATGAGGAGAGTGGTGGCTGAACAGGAAGCCGTAGATAGAGGCATTAATGAACAGTATAGAGCCCTTAAGAACAACCTCTTGAGAGTTACTGATACAATATGTGGTTGGACAAGAGGCCCACCCAGACATAAAGTAACTTGGTGGTGGGATGAGGGTGTAGAAGCTGCAGTTAAGGAGAAAAGAAGGCTTTTCCGGAATGGAAGAATGGTGGTAACAGGGAGGAGTACTTGGCTGCCAAGCGCAGGGCTAGAAGAGAGGTATACAGGGCGAAGTCTGAGTCACAGAGACTTTTACTTGATAATCTAAATCATGGAGAAAGGAAAAATATGATTTTTAGGGTGGCAAATCAGGTGAAGAGGGATAATCGGGACATTGTAGGTGAGCGGTGTGTGAAGAATGATGATGGAAGGGTGGTGGTGAGCAGTGAGGATATTAAAGATGCATGGAGAGAGCATTATAGCCGACTGTTGAATGAGGAGTTTGATTGGGATAGAGAAGGTTTGGAGCCCGGTGATCCAGTGTTTGGCCCTTGGCCTTTGATTGACGCTGCTACTGTGAGTGAGGTAATAGGCAGGATGAGGGTGGGGAAGGCGGCAGGTGTGTCTGGGTTGACTGCCGAAATGTTGAAGGCCTCAGGAGATACTGGGGTGAGGTTAGTCACTGACCTGATAAATAGGATTATATATGAGTGTGTTGTCCCAGATGATTGGCTGAGGAGTGTAATTGTAAATGTGTACAAGGGAAAGGGTGATGCCCTAGAAAGGGGAAATTACAGAGGTATAAAGCTTTTAGATCAGATAATGAAAGTAATGGAGAGAGTTCTAGAAGGTATGATTAGAGAAAGAGTGAATATAGATGAGATGCAGTTTGGGTTTATGCCAGCATATTCATTGTTCGACAGCTTCAGGAAAAATATATTGGAAAGAAAAGGGAACTGTATTTTGTTTTTGTTGATTTGGAAAAGGCCTTTGACAGAGTCCCTAGAGAGGTGGTGAAGTGGGCAATGAGAAAGCTAGGGTTGGAAGAGTGGCTGGTTAGGGTGGTGATGGCCATGTACATGAGTGCTCACACCCAGGTAAGAGTGAATGGAGCTTTGAGTGATGAGTTTTCTGTGAATGTTGGTGTGCATCAGGGGTCAGTTTTGAGTCCCTTGTTGTTTATCATGGTGCTTGAAGCCCTCTCACGTGACTTCAGAGATGGACTCCCATGGGAGATGTTGTATGCTGATGATTTGGTGTTGATCGCAGAGAATGAAAAGGAGGCGGAGGAAAGATTTAAGAAGTGGAGAGATGGTATGGGGCACAAGGGCTTGAGGGTGAATGCAGATAAAACATAAGTGATGATATCTAGGGTTGGTGGCGGTACAATCAGAAAAGAGGGAGAGTGGCCATGTGCAGTTTGCCACAAGGGTGTGGGAAGGAATTCCATCTTGTGTAGTGTTTGTGATAAGTGGGTGCACAAGAGATGTAGTGGTATTAAAGGTAGACTGCAAGATGATGCTGATTTCATGTGTGCGGCGTGTCGGGGAGAGCAGGTGGAGATTGTTAGGCGTGAGAGGGTTGAACTTGCAGGCGAGTCTCTTGAGTGTGTGGAGGAGTTTCGTTATTTGGGAGACATGTTATGTGCCGGAGGTGGGGCTGGAGTTAGCTCGGTTGCTAGGGTGAGAAGTGGTTGGAAGAAGTTCAGGGAGCTGTTGCCTCTCCTGACATTGAGAGGACTCTCCTTACGTGCTAAGGGGTCGTTGTATGCAGCATGTGTTAGGAGTGTGATGCTGTTTTGTATTGAGACCTGGGCAGTAAAGGAAGAGGATATTCGCAGGTTTGAACATACAGAAATGACAATGATTAGGTGGATGTGCAGTGCGTCCCTGCGTGCAAGGCCTGGGGGGGCTGGGTTTACGATGGAAGAGTTGAGAGGTAGGATGGGACTGGAATGTATTGGTGTTGTAATGAGGAGATGTAGGCTGAGGTGGTTTGGAGATGTGGAGAGGATGGGGGATGATAATTGGGCACGGAGGGTGAGAGGTGTTAATATTGGGGGAGGGGTTGGGAGGGGTAGACTGAGAAAGACATGGGACGAGGTCATTAAGTGACTTAAGGGTTAAGGGACTGAACAGGGAGGCTGCCAGGGATCAAGCAGTGTGCAGAGCCGCCATTAGGTGACCAAGGCCGATGCATGCAAGCATGTTGGAGCCATCAAAAAAGGAACGAAACGATTTAATTCTAAAAACTGAAGTGTGTAGAATCCTCACACACAAGGAAGAATGTAAAATAAGAGAATTACCATCAAAATGCCCTGTGGAATAGGATACATATCCTTCTAATCATTTAAAACTACTGTACAAAAATTCTCTGCTCCAACTCACAGACAAAGCCAGTCATATGCAATTTTTACAAACATTTGTTAGACGGAGTCATTCCATACACTCCACATATGAAGAGGGGTTCAGCACTTTTCCTGTTAAGATCTAAACATATTTCATCCTCCTGTTCTTTCCAGTCACTTTTAATTACAGTAAAACCTTGATAAGTCGACTCTGTAGAAGGTGGAATTTCTGGTAAGTCGAACTCTGACCTAGGTGTGACTTAGTGTTTATTCAGAGGGTTACATTTTAGTTTCTTATATTCCAATTGTTACATTTTAGTTTATTATATTCCAAATGTTACATTTGAGATTAATTGATTGTAAAATGAAGAAAATAAGTACAGAACTTCATGTAATTACTGGTAAGTGACTATTCCAAATGTTACATTTGAGATTAATTGATTGTAAAATGAAGAAAATAAGTGCAGAACTTCATGTAATTACTGGTAAGTGACTGTTGCACCTCTCCACCTAAGCAACCTCCTATCCTAGCCTCACCTATGACATGTACCAAATTGTTTTTATTGTTTATTTGTAATGCTTTATAAATGCTTCTTTATTTTAGTATTAATAAACAAGTAATCACATATAATTTGTGATTATTAGGAGAGGTAATTTAGTTTTTTATGCAAATACTTCCAGTTGGTTTGAAAATTCAGTAAGTCAAACTACCCTGGAGCCCCACATAGTTCAACTTATGAAGGGCTGACTGTACTCCGCCCCTCTCCCGGTGACGACTCAGCGAGATGCCTGGAACCACTGTCTGACTCACTTCTTCTTCATTTCTGCAACATTCGCGACCTTTCCTCTAACCTTCTCTCTGCCGAACACCACCTCTCCTCCTCTGAACCTCACCTTCGCTTCCTGACAGAGACTCAGCTGTCTGAGATAACTGACAGCAAACCCTTTTCTGCTTCCTCCTACTTCCTCTATACTCATTTTGAAGCCAAAGGTGGCTGTTGTGTATATGCATGCAACGACTTCTCTTGCTCACGTTTTCCTGAACTTGATTCTTCCGAATTCTCTACTCTCTGGCTTTGGCTTTCCTGTCATTCTCTGACTAAATATGTCTGCACTGTTTACTTATCTCCTAATTCTACTGACCATGAAAAATTCTTTGACTATCTTACTTCTACGATGGAACACATATCCATTTCTCCTTTCTTTGAAATCTCCATTCTAGGAGATTTCAATGTTCACCACCACCTTTGGCTCTCATCTCCTTTCACTCATCCACCTGGTAAACAAGCCTACATCTTTTCTATCCTTAATGACCTAAAACAGCTTGTACAGCACCCTACCCATATCCATGACCGCCGCCTTGGAGAGAGAGCTCCAACACAGTTGACCTCTTCCTTACAACAAATCATTCTGCTTATGCTGTTAATTTTTCCTCTCCTTTGGGCTCCTCCGATCACAACCTTCTTACCATGGCCTGTCCTATCACTCTGATGCAGCCTGGAGACCCCCCAGAGAAACGTCGAATGTGGCAATTTGGAGTTGCGGATTGGGAGACCCTCAGGAAGTATTTCTTTGATTTTCCCTGGATGATTATTGCTTCCATGGCCGGGAGCCATCTGAGTGTGCCTTGCGCATTATGGAGGTTATTCTCTCGGGCGTGGAAGCATACGTTCCATTCTCACACTCTTTGACTAATGCAAGAAAGGCTTGGTTTAATCATGCTCGTTCTAATGCTGTCTGCAACAAGGAGAGGGCCTATAAAACGTACCAGAGCCAACCCACCCCTGAATCACATCTTGTTTATGTTTCTGCCCAGAATCAAGCTAAGTCTGTTCAACGCTCTGCTAAAAATAATTTCATCGGTACTAAATGGTCTCAACTCTCCAACTCGAATTCTTACAGTTCCCTCTGGCACCTTGCCAAAAACCTTTCTAACAACTTTGCCTCATCATCCTTCCCTCCTCTTTTCTACTCTGATGGCTCTGTAGCTATTTCTTCTACTAATAAAGCAGATCTTTTCACTCAGACTTTCTCCTCCAATTTCACCTTAGACGATTCCGATGCTGTTCCTCCAACACTTCCCCCCCTCTGACTTCCTCATGGCTGACATTAAACTTTCTTCAGCTGATGTATTTTCTGCCATCACTGGCCATAATACTAACAAGGCATATGGGCCTAATGGAGTCCCTCCTGTTGTCCTCAAGAACTGTGCTTCTGTGCTTACACCCTGCCTAGGTAAACTCTTTCGCCTTTGTCTTTCAACTTGTACTTTTCCTTCTTGCTGGAAGTCTGCTCTCATTCAGCCAGTCCCAGAGAAGGGTGACCATTCCCAACCCTCTAACTATTGTCCAATTGCTCTAACATCCTATGTATTTCGAATCAATTCTTAACAGAAAAATTTTAAAGCATCTCTCCTATCACAATCTTCTTTCTGACTGTCAGTATGGGTTCTGTCAGGGACGCTCCACTGGCGATCTCACCTACCTTTCAGACTCCTGGTCATCCTCCTTTCGAGACTTTGGCCAAAGCTTTGCCATCGCACTTGACATCTCAAAGGCTTTCGAATGAGTCTGGCATAAATCTTTAATTTCCAAACTGCCCTCTTATGGTTTCTATCCTTCTATCTGTGCCTTCATCTCTAGCTTCCTATCTGGTTGTTCTATAGCAGATGTTGTAGACGGCCATTGTTCTTCTCCTAGATCTATCAACAGTGGTGTTCTTCAGGGCTCTGTTCTATCACCAACTCTCTTCCTTTTATTCATCAGTGACCTTCTAAGCTGTACATCTAACCCTATCCACTCATACGCTGATGATTCCACCCTTCTCCTTTCCATTCGGTTCTCACACCGTCCATCTCAGCAGTTACTTCAACAAACATGGGATAAGGCTATGGCACACCTAATGTCTGACTTGGCTCATATCTCTGACTGGGGTAAAAATAATCTTGTTGTTTATAATGCATCAAAAACTCAGTTTTTACACCTATCAACCCAACAGAATCTTCCACAGGAGTACCCACTAATATTTAATATTATCCAGCTTAATCCTGCATCATCCTTGAATATGCTTGGGGTTTCATACACTCGGGACTTACCTTGGAAAGATCATGTTACATCTCTTGTAAAATCTGCTTCCGAGAGATTGGGTGTGCTAAGCCGACTCCATACTTTCTTTACCCCTGCACAGTTGTTGACTTTATACACAGGTTTTATTCGCCCCTGTGCGGAGTACACCTCTCATGTGTGGGGAGGCTCCCCACATACAGCTCTTCTCAGTAGGGTAGAGTCAAAGGCTTTTCATCTCATTAACTCTCCTCCTCTTACTGGCTCCCTCCAACATCTGTCTCTTTGCCGCACTGTTGCATCTTTATCTCTTTTCTATCACTACTTCAATGGTCACTGCTCCTCCGAAATGTCTGCTTGCATCCCTCCACCTCTGCAACAGGTGCGTAGCACCCATCTAGCAGCAAACTCTCATCCCTTTTCTGTCCAACTCTCTAATGCAAGAGTTAACCATTACTCCCAGTCCTTCATTTATGCAACAGGTCAACTCTGGAACTGTCTCCCTCTGTCTGTATTTCCTACTTCCTATGACCTCCAGTCTTTCAAATGCAGTGTGTTCAGGCATCTCAAAATAAATGGATCTTGAATTTGGCTCTTTTGTTTTTTTTTTTGTTTTTTTTCTTGGAAGGAATGGTTTGTGGGCTCCTGGCCTTTGGTTCCTTCTTTCTTGCATTAAAAAACAAACAAACAAACAAGCTCTTCTTTCCACTTCAGGTGACTACACTGAATGTCAAGTCTCATGGTTTCTTGTAAGGAGGACTGCTGGGCCATGATAGCAGGCTGTGAAGCCTATGCCCAGAGTCGGACACACACACACACAAAAAAAAATTACAGTGCTGGGTGGCAACCATATAACCAAATCACAGGGTGACACAGGGCCTACTTTGGTGCCCATTACCTTGGTGGAGACACAAATGCAGTATCCAACCATAAACCAAACCTCCACACTTTTCCCAACACCTTGCCCTTCTGAAGCAATGTCAGCCAAGGGAACATCAGATCACTGCATGGGACTGCCCTCCAGAGGTGGTTGCTTGCCTGTGGTTGATGGGTCTGCTTGGCCAAACAGGCTGGGGTTGATAACAACAACAACACACTTCATCCATCCATTTGTCTCATCTGTCAGTATCTGCTCCCCTCTTGCACTTTAGTACCTTCTCCTTTCTGGAATATTATCTGTGGCATGCTGGATGTTCACAGGCACACCTTTGTGCATGCACTGATGTACTGTACTGCATTAACCTCACAGCCCTCATGCAAGAGTCAGATACTTGGTGGTCTAGTAAGTCAAGGCACTACAACAAGATGTGGCCCATAAGTGTTTACTTCCAAGGGGTGGTTGGAGTTTACTGCTCACATTCTGCTGCTAAGGGGTAAGAAACTGGTCATCCTCACCTTAAATATCTGGACTGAGTAGCCTAGCCCTTGATCCCTATGCTCCAAATAGGAAAACTGTCGACTGGATGATGAATGGATAAATGGTCAATGTTTTTCCTTCCTTATAATCACTTGATTATCCAATGTAATAGAGCCAAAAGGCATATTAGGACACAGACAAAATTTGGATATGGAGCAATATCCTCTACTGTACCTATACCCTACCTATACCCAACCTACTACCTATATGTACAGTACCCCTTCTATCTGTGGCAGTGTTCTTTGGTCTTTCAACATCAAAACACACATGGGAATATCCAATATAATGCTAGACACTAAGAAAAGTATAGATAAACAACAAAAATACCTATATGTACAGTACCCCTCCAGATTGTGGCTCAGTTCTTCAGTCCTTCATCTAAGTAGACATCAAAACACACATGTGAATATCCAATATAATACTAACACTAAGAAGACAATGCATAAACAATAAAAATCCACAAATACCCTACCTATCCCTCCTAATTGTGGAAGTCTTCTTCAGTCTTTCAGATATGTAGACATCAAAACACACATGGGAATATTCAATATAATGCTGGACACTATGAAAACAATGCATAAACAACAAAAATCCTGTTGGAGTTTGAATTCACATTGGAAGTTTCCCGCCACTGCCCACACCAGGGGCTTGCTCGGCGCGGGCAGGCAGTCTGCATTGGGCCGCCCTAGAGGAAGGACGTGCCCTTGCATATACATATTGGAATTAATCTCAAGCTGGCCTCGCTGTTTCCATCTTCCTCCTGGTTCTCACCCCAACATGGCACAGCGGTGTTATACGGGTGACCCAGGAGCGGTGCCACCAGTGCTCGAGAAGGCGACCCCAGAGTTAAAAGACTGGTTCCGCCGCATGATGCCAGGAGACCAAGTACGCAGCAACATGCACAATGTGCCACTATCCCAGCTACAATCTCCAGGAATGGGGACAGCCTACCAGCTGGCGTACCCAACCCTGCACCTGAAGGCACAGGTCCAGCGACGAGAACTTGCACCACCAGCGGCTCCCCCAAAGGCCACTATGGGAATGTCACCATCCCAGTTCAAAGCCTGAGCCCATGGCATCCAGTGCTACAGCACTGGTTGCAGGTGGGTCCCACCCTTGGCTGCGGGTTATGTGAGATTGCTGTGTGATCCTGAAATGCAGCAATGCGTGGACCCACGGGTGGCCAAGTGTAGATTCGAGGCCATGTCCACAAAGGAGGCCATCGACATGGTAAGGAGTGTGGTGGTGGGCCCCAGGTGCACTGTGGGAGCATGGTCAGACTTCATCACATACACACAGGAGCCCAATGATAGTGTGTTCATATGTGGTAAAATGTAGAGCCAAGGCAGTAGAGTGTGATTTTCAGTGCCCCCAGTGTTCCATATATCTTGACGATTTCATGCTACTGAAAAAGCTTGTGATGGGGCTGCGCAACCTCAGTATGAAAACAGAAGTGATGTGGTGACATCCAATGTTGCGATCTGTGGAAGAAATCACAAATGCCTGTGAATCGGCGGAGAAAACGGCAGGAGTGTGCGGCCACAGTGGTGTGGCAGGCACTTCAGTGAGTGATGGGGAGGAAATGGAAGTGGCTGGTGCTACTCGGGCGTGGCAGGTGGGTGCAAGGCCACCCCAGCCTCGTGCCCCTCTCCCACCAGCAAAGGGCTGCCGGAGGTGCAGCAGCAGCAGGTGCAGCAGGGAGCACTGGTGCCCTGCTGTCAAGGCCATCTGCCCTGATGTGAGAAGGTCGGCCACTTCCAGCGAGTGTGTAGGTCAGCGAAGCAGCCCAACCCCACCGAAACCACTGGCAGCATCACGGTAGCCAGCATGCCTCAGGGTGGAAGTGAAGTGTTGCGACCCGCCCACAGCATACGAGGTGACAGTGGTAGATGACATGGGTACACAGGTATGCATAGCAGGATGCCACCTCATGTGGGGCCTTGGGCTGACCCCACAAAATCTACTAAGACCCACCATGAGTATTAGTCACCTTGCAAGCGGGAGGATACGGATTGTGGGATGCAAGGAATGCAGCTTCAGTGTGGGTGGAAGGTCTGCTAGGGCAAACCTGTACTTCGCTGATGGGGTGCAGCGGCTATATCTGTCGCTGCAGACATGCAATGTACTGGGTGCGGTGCCAAATGACTTCCCCAATGTGCCTGCAACTGTAGGGGCCATTGAACAGGTGGAAGAACCCCCAATCCCTGCCTAACCCGACACTCCCCCATACGACCTGACGGAAGAAAATGTGAACCTGATGGGAAAATGGTTCCTGGAGCACTTCGAGCACACAACGTTTGCAGTGAACCACACCCCCATGCTGGAGATGAAGGGGCCAGCCCACCACATCCACCTGCACCCCTGTTCAAAATCCTAAGTAATGCACACTCCAGCATCCGTCCCCCACCACTTCTACGATGAAGCTCACCAGCAGTTCGAAGAGGACATAAGGAAGGGTATAATTGAGCCCGTACTGGGTGAAGAACCCACGGAGTGGTGTTTTCACATGGTGGTGGTCCCAAAGAAGGACAGTCATCCGTGCAGAACAGTGGAATATCAGTGACTCAACCAGGCAAACCAGAGGGAGACCCACCACACCCGCCCCCCTATTCAACGCAATCACCAGTGTGCCGAAGCACACGTTCAAAACAGTAGAGGATGCCTATTCGGGGTACCACCAGATCCCCCTGGATGAAGAGAGTAAGAAACTAACTGCCTTCATCACCCCGTGGGGCCACTTCCGCTACTGGCACACACCAATGGGCCACCGTGCAGAGCAAGACGCCTTTACCAAGCTCTTCGATGACGGAACAGCAGAGATCCCCCAGGAAACTGAAACGTGTCGACGACACAGTCCTGCATGACTGTAGCATCGTTGGTGCTTTCTGGCACACATACCAGTTCTTGCGAACATGTGCAGAAAAAGGGATCACGCTCCGCCCAGACAAGTTCCTTCGCAGGTTATCAGCTTGGTTGGGAGGAGTATCAGCCTAGCAAGGGCTTTCTAAGCAGTATAACCAGTTTCCAGATGCTGCCACATCCCTCTCTCACAGATATCCGATTGTGGTTCGGCCTGGTGAACCAGGTGGCGCCATTCCTTGGCACTGCACCACTCACTGAGCCCATCAAAGAATTATTGAAAAAAAACAACAGGGAAAGTGATGTACTGGGATGGCCAACTCCAGTTCATCTTTGAGTTAACAAAGAAGGCTATAGGCAAGCTTGTGGCAGAGGGCCTCCAGTATAATGACTCCACATAGCCCACAGCAGTGTTCGATTTCATCAGGCTTGGCTTCGGTTTCGTGGTCATGCAGCAGTACTGCCAGTGTGTGTCTCAAGAGGCCTCCCTGTGCTGCTAGGGCAGCTGGAAACTGGCCCTATATGACAGCTGCCATCTAACAGCGGCCGAGAAGAACTACTCAGCGTTGGAGGGGGAGGTCCTTGCCATCACATGGTGACTGAAAAAGATGCTCCTGTTCCTGCCGGACCTCACCTTCATCACAGACCACCGTGTACTCACCAATATCTTCAAGGACAAAGAGCTGAAAGACATCAGCAACCACCACATACTCAACCTCAAGGAGAAGACATTGATGTACTCATTTCGCATAAAGTACTTAAATGGGGAGGCAAACCGTGCAGCAGACACACTCTAAAGATATTCCCTTCTCTGGGGCGGACCCGATGAGACAGTCCTGGCGGAAGATGAGGCTACATGTGCCGTGGTCGTGGCAGCGATGGCTTGTGCCCTAGAGGATGAAGAAGGTGCCATTGTTGACCTCCATCAAGTGGAGGACAAAGCGCTCCAGGACGAGGACTACAGGCTTCTCCACGAGTGTGTGCCTGCCGGGGACTGGGCCGACCAAAAGGATGTGGAGCCGATAGCACTCAGCCCATACTACAGGATGAAGACAGTGACGAGGGGCACCTGTGACTTGTAATTCCCACAGTCCTTCTCTGCGCGGTCCTAGCCAACCTCCACGCAGGTCACCAGGGCAGAGACTCCATGCTCAGGCACGCAGGCAATGCGTGTACTGGCTCGGCATAGCTGCTGAGGTGGAGTAGAAGAGGAGGCACCGTCAAGTGTGCGAAATCAATGCCTCATCACAACCTGCAGAAAAGTTGCTGCCCACACTCCCACCCAAGTACTGTACCCCTTCTAGCAAACAGTGACTGACCTGTTCCAACTGGAGGGGGAAGAGTACATCGTTTATGCAGACAGGTTAACAGGCTGGCCGGAGGTGGAGGATCTGCCCAGGGGCACTGCCAGCTCACAGCTCATAACGGCCTTTCATAAGAGGTTCAAAAGGTTCGGTATCCTGGAGGTCCTGTCTTGTGACAGGGGTGCGAAACTCATGAGTGGGGAAATGAGGGCATTCCTATCCGCATAGCGCGTGCAGCTGAGGGTGTCATCGGCCTATTACCCACAGTCCAATGGCTGAGTGGGGGCCGCAGTCAAGTCCGCCAAGAGGCTACTCAGGAACAACACTGGCCCAGGAGGCTCCCTGGACTCAGATGCAGCCACCAGGGCCATATTGCAGAACCTCAACACCCCGTTACACGACATCGACACGTTCCCAGCCCAGCTGCTGATGGGACGTCAGCTGAGAGACTCCATACCCGCTACTAAAGAACACTACAGGATCAGCAGGTAATGGGCCAGGATGCTAAGAAGCAGGGAATGGGCCATGGCCCACACTGGGGATGCAGCAGCCACGAGATTCAACAAGATGGCACACAACCTCGCCCCTCTCAACCCAGGACAGTGGGTGCACCTACAGAACCAGGAGATGGGGCGGTGGGACCGTGTAGAGGTTATTGTTGACACTCCAGCCCGAAGGCAATACCTGGTGCGGCTAGATGGCAGTGGTTTAACCTCCCTCAGGAATCGATGCCACCTACACCCCTACGAGGAGTCAGGGGAACAGACACCCACCACGCACATTGGGAATGGTCCCCAGTGGGAGGCTGACCACAGGAGGAAGGCCCCTCAGCCTCTCCCTTCCCTAGATAGGCCACGGCGCACTAGGCTCACCTCAAGAACCCTAGAAAACTATATACCGTGACATTGCAAGGTTCTGTACCCCTAGGCATGTTGTTAAGGTGTTTTGTAATGTGTATGACCTTGTTGCGCTTGTACCATGTTACCAGAGCAATGGTTGCTCCAGTGCATGTAATTGAATTCCTTATTGTGGCAATTATGCCATTCTAAATTCACAATGTATGTGACGTAAATTTTGCCAGAGTTGTGTCATGTAATGCCTAGTCTTAAGTTATGATGAGTGTCAGTATCTGCCCATTGTTTTGTTATTGCAATGACCTCCCTCCTTCTCAAACAATGTGCTTTGTATCAATACTGCAGGAAGTGGGGAGTTCTCTGCAATGGGTGTTGGAGTTCGACTTCAAGCAGGAAGTTTCCCGCCACCGCCTGTGCCCAAGGCTTGCTTGATGCAGGCGGGCAGTCTACCTCGGGCCACCCTAGAGGGAGGACATGCCCTTGCCTGTACATATTCGAAAAAATCTCAAGTTGGTCTCGCTGTTTCCACCTCCCTCCTGGTTCTGACCCCAACAAATCCACAAAAAAATAAAAGAAGATGACGGTTTCAAAAAGAAATTTAACCCTCTCAGGACCCATAAGTTTTCAGTTCATTGCTGGGACACCAACAGAAATGAGAGCCAACCTATGGCTGCTTCCCCACACACAAAGAAAAACATTTCAACAGCCAAATTTACCCTCATAAATTGGTTATATTGGAATAAATTGTATACCATCATCTTCACTGGAGTTTATACTATAAGATAAACTAATAAAAACACAAAACTGATGTACAAAATGAAGTGAGAATAAACTTGTTGAAGAGTAAAAATAGATCAAATAACTTCCCAACATACCAGGGCAAAATTTGGCATGAACCATGCAACAGCTAAGCATTGGTCTTGATGCAGAATTTCACGGGCTTTCTCATGATGTTTTCGGAATTTCAATAAGACCAATAGTATTCGATTAAATTGCCAAAAGCTAAAAAATTCATTGGTGGCGATGCAGGGAGGTAAATGGTGGGAGGTGGGCAGCACACTTAGCAGGGGTAGGGGAGGGAGGGTGGGAGGATGGGGAGGTAGACATGCCTGGCTGTGCTAAGTTTGGAGGGGGATGGAGGAGGGACAGGCGGGTGAAGAGTGAGGGTAGCCGGGCGACTCTGACCATTCGGTAGGGAGCTGGACAGCCATTTTGCTCAGCTTGTGGGCTACGGGACCATATTACTTGAGCACTGGTGGAACTTTCCGAGCGATCTGGGCAGCCGGGGGACTTTGACCATTTGGTAAGGAGCCAGGCAGCCATTTTTGGTTTGCTTGTGGGTTTGGTCTATTACCCAAGCATGGCCAGAGAGGCTGGCCGACCACCCAACTGATTTTCTGAATTTGTAGGACAACCAGCTGCCAATGTCAGAACTTTTATGTTTGAGTACAGACAAACAAATATGGATACAGATTTAATACAGCCAAGGCCTAACGTCCAGCTACGGAGCACGTCAAATACGGAGCGTTCGGAATCAAGTGATTATTATTGTTCTCTACAGGAGTATCTTATCTTCTTTCTCACACATCCATATGCCATACCCACAAATCACTGCCTTCTCCCACCCTCCACCTCACCATATACATCCATTTCACTACTGTATTCTTTTCACTAAGTATGCGACCAGAACATGTATCCAGGTTCGGGAAGATAGACGCCCTTGCTTTGAATGGTTGCAGGTCACCCCTGGGCATGGTGTGGCACCCATTAGCCCATCACAGAGGTAGTAGGATGGTTACCATTGTCCCAGGAGGTAATACTATGGAACTGATATGGAGCCAATGCCCTGTAACTGGCCTTGCTGAACACTCCTCAGTGAGGAACTCAACCACATTTACCAAGTACTATACTCAAAGTCCAGGCTGAGACTATTACTCATACATATCTCCTATATACACTCATCCTCCTGCAGGCTATGTCTCCTCCACTTTCCCTGAACCTCACCATGTGGAAGGACCCTGGTCCAACCCTGGCAAGGTGCTGCCTGCCACAGGAAGGCAGCTGCTTAATGCTATAGTTGGTGGGTCTGTTTGGCCAGACAGACCAGAGCAGAACAACAACAACAGCTCTTTTCATATCCATTTACTCCAACTGATCATTCCATGTGTCATCAATAAACTTACTAGTTCTACATCTTACATGAATCTCTACCAGTATATCCAACCTATGTGACTCACATAAAGTGATCAACAATCCCACTTCTACTGTTCTCCCTCTTATACAGCATCTAAGTCTAAACATTCATATATTAACCCTTTGGTGTTTATGGGTGAGGTGCAAATTTCATGCGCTCATTACCACATGATGCAGGCTGCGTGTGCACACGTTTCAACCACTTGTTACCATTCAACATCAGTTGCATTGAATGAAATGGCCCCCCGTGTATTCCTCCGCCACGCTTAACCCACCCTGTACCCAGCGTCACCCCCCTGCTCCAATCTGTGTGTTACAAGCCTTGCTTGAGCTAAGATAATTTTCTTTTGTGCTCTGTAAAACTGGCCTTAATTGACCGGCAGTAATTCTTTATACACTAAAATGTAAAATAAATTCCCTATAACCTTTTCTCAGTAATATTTACCATAAAAATTATATTTCTATAAGAAAAAACTTAGATCCTTAGTGGAAAAGTTTCTAGAGAAGGGCAAGAAGTTGTATGCAGCCTTCATGGATCTGGAGAAAGCATATGACAGGGTGGATAGACAAGGTTTGTGGAAGGTATTAAGAATATATGGAGTGGATGGGAAGTTGTTGAAGAAAGTGAAGAGTATGTATGAGGGTGCTAAGGCTGCAGTGCGTGTGGATGGCAAACTGAGTGAATCTTTCCATTTGAAGGTTGGATTGAAACAAGGATGTGTCATGTCTCCATGGTTGTTCAATCTGTATATGGATGGGGTTATAAAAGAGATACAAGGTCGGGCAGTGGATGTTGGAGTGGCCTTAGTGAGAGAGGGCAGTGTGTGGAAACTCCCTGTACTGTTGTTTGCAGATGATACTGTGTTGTTGAGTGAAGACGAAGGGGAGCTGCAAGGCTTGGTAGATGAGTTTGGGAGAGTGTGTAAGAAACGGAATCTAAAGGTGAATGTGGGGAAGAGTAAAGTGATGGTCTTCGAGAGAAGTGAAGCCAGTGAGTGTACAGTGAGATTGGATGGGAAGGATATGGAGAATGTGAGTGAATTTAAGTACTTGGGCAGTGTGATGAGTAAGGATGGTAGTCTGGAGGGTGAAGTGCTCGAAAGGGT